>CAKNYM010043537.1:167-33335 GCA_932195095.1 Andricus curvator
ATTTTTTTTTAGAAAATTCATCTTCTGAGGGGAAAACTCAATTATTTGGCTAAAAATTTATTTTGTTGATTAAAGATGCATTATTTTAGTTCATAGTTCATTTTTTGATAAAAAATGTAACAAAATTTGGTTAAAATTTTTTTTTTTTAAATGATTTTTTTTTACTAAAAATGTAGCTTTTTCATTTTTTCTAGGAAATTTATCTTTTTTAGTTAAAAATTCATCTATTTTGTTAAAAAAATTTTTTTTTTGTACAAAATGAATCTTTGCTTAAAAATTTAACAAATTTGGTTGAAAATTCGTTTTTTTGTTTTAAGCTTATTTCTCTAACTTAAAATTAAACTTTTATATTTTTTGTTAAAAATTTATCTTTTTTTAGTTGAAAATTCATCTATTTTTTGAAATTTTTGGTTTTTTTTTTAGAAAATTTATCTTCTGCGTGGAAAACTCAACTATTTGATAAAAAATTTATTTTTCTGATTAAGGATGCATTATTTTAGTTCAAAGTGCATTTCTTGGTTAAAAGTTTAACAAAATTTGGTTGAAAATTCGATTTTTTTTAAAAATGAAAATTGATCTTTTTTAGATGAAAATTCATCTATTTTGTTGGAAATTCATTTTTTTTAAACTTATTTCACTAACTTAAAATTAATCTATTATATTTTTTGTTGAAAATTTATCTTTTTTAATTGAAAATTCATCTATTTTGTTGAAATTTTTTTTCCGAAAATTCAACTATTTTGTTGAAAATATTTTTTTTTTCACTAAAAATGTAGCTTTTTCTAGAAAATGTATCTTTTTTAGTTGGAAATTCATTTTTTTTTAGAAAATTCATTTTTTCTTTGAGAAAATTCATCTTCTGCGTTGAAAATTCAACTATTTGGTTCAAAATTTATTTTGTTGATTAAAGATGCATTATTTTTGCTCATAGTTCATTTCTTGGTTAAAAATTAAATTTTTTTTTTAAATGAATTTTTTTTACTAAAAATGTAGCTATTTTAGTTTTGCTAGAAAACTTATCTTTTTCAGTTGAAAATTCAACTATTTTGTTGCAAAAATTATTTTTTTTTACTAAAAAATTGATCTTTTTTAGTTGAAAATTCATTTATTTTGTTGAAATTTTTTTTTTTAAATTCGGTTTGAAATTTGTTGTTTTTTTTTGTTGAAAATAAATTTTGTTTGTTTGTTACTGAAAATGTAGCTATTTTATTTTTGCTAGGAAACTTATCTTTTTCAGTTGAAAATTCATCTATTTTGTTGAAACTTTGTTTTTTTGTACGAAATTTATTTTTTAGTAGAAAATTCATCTGCTGTGTGGAAAATTCAACTATTTGGTTGAAAATATATTTTTTTTACTAAAAATGTAGCTTTTTCATTTTTGCTAGAAAATTGATCTTTTTCAATTGAAAATTCATCTATTTTGTTAAAACTTGGTTTTGTTTTGTACGAAATTTATTTCTTTGGTTAAAAATTTAACAAACTTTGAAAATTCGTTTTTTTTTTGTTTTAAACTTATTTCTCTAACTTAAAATTAAACTTTTATATTTTTTGTTAAAAATGTACTTTTTTTAGTTGAAAATTCATCTATTTTGTTGAATTTTTTTTTGTGTAGAAAATGAATCTTCTGCGTTGAAACTTCAACTATTTGGTTAAAAATTTATTTTCTTGATTAAAGATGCATTATTTTAGTTCATAGTTCATAGTTGAATAATTATTTATTTTGTTGGAATTTTTTTTTGTAGAAAATTTGGTTTGATATTTGTTGTTAAATTTTTGTGTTGTAAAAAATTTATTTCTTTGGTTACAAATTTAACAAATTTGGTTAAAAATTCGTTTTTTTTTGTGTTGAAAACTCATTTCTCTAACTTAAACTCAAACTATTTTACTTTCTGTTAAAAATTTGAAAATTCAACAATCAGGTTGAAAAAATATTTTTTACTAAAAATGTAGTTTTTTCATTTTTGCTAGAAAATTTATCTTTTTTAGTTGAAAATTCATCTATTTTGTGGAAATTAAAAAAAAAAAATTTTTGTAGAAAATTCATCTTTTGCGTTCAAAATTGAACTATTTGGTTAACAATTTATTTTGTTGATTAAAGATGCCTTATTTCAGTTTATAGTTCATTTCTTGGTTAAAAATTTAACAAAATTTGGTTAAAATTATTTTTTTTTTTTGAAAATTAATTTTTTTCACTAAAAATTTAGCTATTTTATTTTTGCTAGAAAACTTATCTTCTTCAGTTGAAAATTCAACTATTTTGTTGCAAAAATTATTTTTTTTTACTATAAATGTAGTTTTTTCATTTTTGCTAAAAAATTGATTTTTTTTTATCAAAGATGCATTATTTTAGTTCAAAGTTCATTTCTTGATTAAAAGTTTAACAAAATTCGTTTTTTTAAATGAAAATTGATCTTTTTTAATTGTAAATTCATCTATTTTGTTGAAAATTAATTTTTTCTTTTAGAAAAATCATCTTCTGCGTTGAAAATTCAACTATTTTGTTGAAAATATATTTTTTTTTTACTAAAAATGTAGCTTTTTGATTGTTGCTAGAAAATTTATCTTTTTTAGTTGAAAATTTTTTTTTTTTTTATAGAAAATTCATCTTCTGCGTTGAAAATTCAACTATTTGGTTAACAATTTATTTTGTTGATTAAAGATGCATTATTTTAGTTCAAAGTTTATTTCTTGATGAAAAGTTTAACAAAATTTGTTAAAAATTTTTTTTTTTTTTTTTGCTGAAAATTAATTTTTTTTACTGAAAATCTAAAAATGTAGCTATTTTATTTTTGCTATAAAACTGATCTTTTTCAGTTAAAAATTCATCTATTTTGTTGAAAATTCATTTTTTTTGTATAAAATTCATCTTCTGGGTTGAAAATTCAACTATTTGGTTAAAAATATATTTTTTTTACTAAAAATGTAGCTTTTTCATTTTTGTTAGAAAATTAATTTTTTTTTAGTTGAAAATTTATCTATTTTGTTAAAAAAAAATTTTTTTGTACAAAATGCATGTCTTTGGTTAAAAATTTAACAAATTTGGTTGAAAATTCGTTTTTTTTTTTTTTAATCAAAATTGATCTTTTTTAAATGAAAATTCATCTATTTTGTTGGAAATTCATTTTTTCTTTTAGAAAATTCATCTTCTGTGTGGAAAATTCAACTATTTGGTTGAAAATATATTTTTTTACTAGAAATGTAGTTTTTTAATTTTTGCTAGAAAATTGATCTTTTTCAATTGAAAATTTATCTATTTTGTTGAAAAAAAATTTGTTTGTGTGTACAAAATGCATTTCTTTAGTTAAAAATTTAAAAAATTTGATTGAAAATTCATTTTTTTTTTTAAATGAAAATTTATCTTTTTTAGATGAAAATTCATTTATTTTGTTGGAAATTTATTTTTTCTTTTAGAAAATTCATCTTCTGCGTTGAAAATTTAACCATTTTGTTGAAATATATTTTTGTTATTAAAAATGTAGCTTTTTTATTTTTTCTAGGAAATTTATCTTTTTTAGTTGAAAATTCATCTATTTTGTTAAGAAAATTTTTTTTTGTACAAAATGCATGTCTTTGGTTAAAAATTTAACAAATTTGGTTGAAAATTAGTTTTTTTTTTAAATGAAAATTAATATTTTTTAAATGAAAATTCATCTATTTTGTTGGAAATTCATTTTTTCTTTTAGAAAATTCATCTTCTGCGTTGAAAATTCAACTATTTTCTTGAAAATATACTTTTTTACTAAAAATGTAGCTTTTTCATTTTTTCTAGGAAATTTATCTTTTTTAGTTGAAAATTTATCTATTTTGTTAAAAATTTTTCTTTTTTTTTTTACAAAATGCATTTCTTTGGTTAAAAATTTAACAAATTTGGTTGAATTTTTTTTTTAACTTATTTCTCTAACTTAAAATTAAACTATTATATTTTTTGTTACAAATTTATCTTTTTTAGTTGAAAATTCATCTATTTTATTGAAAATTTATTTTTTCTGTTGAAAATTCATCTTCTGTGTGGAAAATTCAACTATTTGGTTGAAAATATATTTTTTTACTAGAAATGTAGTTTTTTAATTTATGCTAGAAACTTGATCGTTTTCAATTGAAAATTTATCTATTTTGTTAATTTTTTTTTTTTTTTTTTTTGTGTACAAAATGCATTTCTTTGGTTAAAAATTTAAAAAATTTGGTTGAAAATTCGTTTTTTTTTTGTTTTAAACTTATTTCTCTAACTTACAATTAAACTATTATATTTTTTGTTAAAAATTTATCTTTTTTAGTTGAAAATTCATCTAATTTGTTGATTTTTTTTTTGCTAGAAAATTGATCTTTTTTAGTTGAAAATTCATCTATTTTGTTGAAATTTTTTTTTAGATAATTCATCTTCTGCGTGGAAAACTCAATTATTTGGTAAACATTTTTTTTTATTAAAGATGCATTATTTTAGTTCATAGTTCATTTCTTGGTTAAAAATTCAACTATTTGGTTGAAAAAATATTTATTTTACTAAAAATGTAGTTATTTCATTTTTGCTAGAAAATGTATCTTTTTTAGGTGAAATTAAAACAAAAATTTTTTTTACAAAATTCATCATCTGCGTTGAAAATTCAACTATTTAACTAAAAATTTATTTTGTTGATTAGAGATGCATTATTTCAGTTCATAGTTCATTTTTTAATAAAAAATGTAACAAAATTTGGTTAAAATTTTTTTTTTTTTTTGAAAATGAATTTTTTTTACTAAAAATGTAGCTATATTATTTTTGCTAGAAAATTTATTCTTTTCAGTTGAAATTTCATCTATTTTGTTAAAATTTTGTTTTTTTTTGTAGGAAATTTATTTCTTTGGTTGAAAATTTAACAAATTAGGGTGCAAATTCGTTTTTTTTCTTTGTTAAAAACTTATTTCTCTAACTGAATTTCAAACTATTTTACTTTCTGTTAAAAATGTATCTTTTTTAGTTGAAAATTCATCTATTTTAATTGAAAATTAATTTTTTTAAATTGAAAATTCAGTTGAAAATTAAACTATTTGTGGTAAAATATTAATCTTCTTGGTTACTAATTCACCATTTTGGTTTAAAATTCATGTTTTTTTTAAAATCGTTTTGGTTAAAATTTCATTACTTTGTTTGAAAATTATTTTTTTTTATTGAAAGTTAATCAACTATTTGCTTGAAAAAATATTTTTTTTTCACTAAAAATGTAGTTTTTTCATTTTTGCTAGAAAATTGATTTTTTTCCGTTGAAAATTTATCTATTTTGTTAAAAAAAATTTTGTTGTACAAAATTAATTATTGGTTACAAATGTAACATATTTGGTTAAAAATTTTTTTTTTTGTCGAAAATAATTTTTTTTTACTAAGATTGTAGCTATTTCATTTTTGCTAGAAAATTGATCTTTTTCAGTTAAAAACTAACTTATTTTGTTTAAAACTCTTATTTTGTATTCGAAAATTCAATGATTTTCGCAGAAAATTGATATTTTTGGGTTGTAAATTCAACTTTTTTTTTCTCAAAAATTCGTCTCATTCTTAAAAAACGCAACACCTTGGATGACATTTTTTCTTCATTATTTAAATCGATCTGCTGAAAAATAAAAAATAAACTTAAAATTTGCACATCTTTATTGAAAAACATGTTCAAAAAAATACAACTGAAGTCAAAATCACATCCAACAGTTGCCAGAAACTCCGCCAGAGCTCGCTGGCCGACGCATGCGCAAGTCATGTGATTTTCGCAAACATCGATCTCATATCCGTTGGTGTCCACCATTTTCGGTAGGTCGTCTGTGAACGTGCGTGCTTTTGATTAATTTTCTTAGGCAACTGGAGGATAATTTGTAAAACGTAACACTCTACGTTATTCCTTACAAATCTGATTCTATACGTGAGAAATTCTAGCATTGATTAAAAAACTCGCAATCATATTATTCCGTTCCGTGTGCTAATGCGTGGCATTTCAGAAAGCTCTCCACCAAATCACACAATGGCGGAGGACTTTGATGTCGAGGCGATGTTGGAAGCCCCATACCGAAAAGGGGTAAGTTATTTAATTTCCTCTTTAGTCTCAATTTTCTTGCTTTGCGTTCTGCGAATAAAAAATCTTGACGCAGTTTTGTAACTTGGAGCGCGGTGTCTGTCGTTTGACGACATTCGTCGCGCAGTCCATTTTTTCTGAAAGATAAGAAAGTAGAACGCATACATAACGTTCGTTACTTCTGTTACATACTGCCTATTGATCAATACCTCCATTTTCTGTACTTATAGATCATACATAACATGTACCCTCGCGCTCGTACGATGTTCCACAGCGAGTTCCTAGAATGCACTTAAATCTGAGGTACTGCGAATGACTCATATAATCATTATCAATCAACATTTTTCCAATTTTCCATCCGTGATCTAGTCTAACAAATAAGGTTATAAATCCTAGGTCTTAGATAGCGCCACTATCTTTCTTACTTATCATATAACAACATATGAGACAGACTCATCGCAGAACATTCTAGAATTTTATTCCTAAATCCTAACTAACTTCGAGTGTTTTTATTTTTTTCAATCAAAATTTATACTGTTTTAGGAACAGAAAACCAAAAAAGTTGAAGTAAACTCGGCTCAAATTACGAGTTTTGATCGAGTCTATTTACCGTATGGGTGAAAATCAAAAAGGTGACAATATCGTGTCCCTGGAATATTATAAGCTGGTGTTTAGAGAAATAATATTCTGAAAAAAATATAAATAATCAAAATTTCATAACTTTCAATTCAGTGAAAACATTTAAAATAAAAAAAGGTCCTCTTCAATTCAGAAAATATTGAAAACCAAAATGTCCTTCCTTCAAAAGTAGAGTTTCTTTCCTTAAAGTAAAAAAAAGGTTGGAAAGAAAAAAATGGCCTCTTCTAATTCAGAAAAAATATAAATAACAAAAATTTCAAACCTTCCAACTCAATAAAAATTATGAAAAGAAAAAAGGTCCTCAAATTCAGAAAAGAATTAAAACCCAAAATTTAATGCCTTCCATTTCAATAAAAATGTTAAAAATATATAAATTTCTGTCAATTAACAACATTTTCTTTACCTAACGTCAATAAAATTGTTAAAAATGTAAAAATTCTTCCAATTAAAAAAAAAGTTTCCTTAAAGTCAATAAAAATGTTATCAATAAAAAAAAGACCTTCCCATTCAGAAAGAAAACATAAATAACACGAATTTTCCTTCCTTCAAACTCAATAAAAAAGTAAAAACAAAAAATGGCTTCTTCTAATTCAGAAAAAATATAAATAACCAAGTTTTCTTACGTTCCAATTCAGGAAAAATTAAAAGCCAAAATTTCCTTCTTTCCAACTCAATAAAAATGTTAAAAAGGAAAAAATGTCCTCTTCTAATTCAGAAGAAATATAAATAACAAAAGTTTCATACCTTCCCACGCAATAAAAATGATAAAAAGAAAAAAATGTCCTCTTCCAATTCAGAGAAAAACATAAATAACCAAAATTTCATTCCTTCAAACTCAATAAAAAAGTAAAAACAGGAAATGGCCTCTTAGAATTTAGAAAAAATATAAATGACAAAATTTTCTTACGTTCCAATTCATGAAAAATTAAAAACCAAAATTTCCTTTTTCCCAACTCTATAAAAATGTTAAAAAGAAAAAAATTGCCTCTTCTAATTCAGAAGAAATATAAATAACAAAACTTACATATCTTTCAGCTCAAGAAGGTCCTCTTCCAATTCAGAAAAAAATTAAAAACCAAAATTTCCTACTTTCCAACTCAACAAAAATGTTAAAAATAAAAAAGGAAAAATATAAAGTTTTCTTCTTCCAATTAAAAAATGGCTTCTTCTAATTCAGAAAAAGATATGAATAACAAAACTCTATACTTTCAACTCAATAAAAATGATAAAAACATAAAATGGTCCTCTTTAAATTCAGGAATAATTAAAAACCAACATTTTATGTCTTCAATTTCAATAAAAATGTTACAAATAAAAAAATGACCTTCCAATTCAGAAAAAAATATAAGTAACCAAAATTTCCTCCTTTCCAACTCAATAAAAGTTTTAAAAACAAAAAAGGTCCTACTCCAATTCAGGAAAAATTAAAAAACCAAAATTTCATGCCTTCCATTTAAATAAAAATATTAAATTTTCCTCTTTCAGTTAAAAAAATTCTTTCCCGAAAGCTAATAAACTTGTTAACAATATATGATTCTCTTCCAATTAAAAAAAATTTTCTCTTCCAATTAAAAAGAAGAAAATCCTTCCTTTAAACTCAATAAAAATGTTACAAATAAAAAAATGACCTTCCAATTTAGACAAAAATTAAAAACCAAAATTTCCTACTTTCCAACTCAACAAAAGTGTTAAAAATAAAAAAGGAAAAATATAAAGTTTTCTTCTTCCAATTAAAAAATGGCTTCTTCTAATTCAGAAAAAGATATGAATAACAAAACTCTATACCTTTCAACTCAATAAAAATGATAAAAACATAAAATGGTCCTCTTTAAATTCAGGAATAATTAAAAACCAACATTTTATGTCTTCAATTTCAATAAAAATGTCAAAAATAAAAAAATGGCCTCTTCTAATTCAGAAAAAATATAAATAATAAAAGATTCATATCTTCCACCTTAATACAAATGATAAAAACAAGAAAAGGTCCTCTTACAATTCGGAAAAAAAATAAAAACCAAAATTTCATGCCTTTAAACTGAATAAAAACGTTAAAACAAAAAAAAGGTCCTCTTCTCCAATTCTAAAAATATTTAAAATCTTCTTCCAACTATAAAAGTATTAAAAGTGAACATTTCTTCCAATTCAAACCAAAATTCTTTCCTTAAACTAAAAAATAAATGTTAAAAAGAAAAAATTATCGTTTAATTCAGAAAAAGTATAAATAACAAAGCTTTCGTACCTTCCAATTCAGAAAAATTAAAAACCATAATTTCATGCCTTCCGTTTCAATAAAAATATGAAGTTTTACGCTATCAATTAAAACAAATTCTTTCCTTAAAGTCAATAAAATTGTTAAAATGATAAAATTTTCTTCCAATTAAAAGAAATCTTTCCTTAAAGTCATTAAAGATTTTAAAAGTAAAAAATTTCCTCTTCCAATTATATAGAAAAAAAATGTCTTCCCTTAAACTCAATAAAAGTGTTTTAAAAAATGGCCTCTCCAAATTCAGAAAAAATATAAATAACCAAAGTTTCATCCCTTCCAATTCAGTACAAAATCAAGATCCGAATTTTCCTTCCTTCAAAATCAATAAAAACGTTAAAAACAAAAAAAGTCCTCTTCCAATTCAGGAAAAATTAAAAACAAAAATGTAATGCCTTCCATTTGAATGAAAATGTTAAAAATATAGAATTTTCCTCTTTCAGTTAAAAAAATTCTTTCCTTAAGGCCATGTGACGAGCAGGTCACGTGACCGGATTTCCTACCTTACCGACACTTTTTTTATTTGTAAACTTATTTTCACACGAATAGCCACATCGAGAAGAAAATTTGGGATAATAAATAAGAACCACTAAGAAATGCGGCTCTGGTTTTAAATTTTTATAATTATGAAAAAAGTTTTTTTTTGTAAATATTTTTTTTTGCTTTTTTCATGATTATTAAAATTTAGGACCAGAGCCGCATTTCTTAGTGCTTCTTATTTATTATCCCAAATTTTCAACTCGATGTGGCCATTCGTGTGAAAATAAGTTTACAAATATAAAGTGTCGGTAAGGTAGGAATTCGGTCACGTGACCCACTCATCACATGGCCTTAAAGCCAATAAAATGGTTGAAAGTATTCAGAAAATAATAGTGAAAACCAGAATGTTCTCCCTTCAAAAGAAAAAGATTGCCTTTTCTGATTCAGAAAAATATAAATAAAGTTTTCATACCTTCGAACTCAATAAAAATGATAAAAACAAAAAAAGTCCTTTTCCAATTCATGAAAAATTAAAAAACCAAAATTTCATGCCTTCCATTTAAATAAAAATATTAAAAATATAAAATTTTCCTCTTTCAGTTAAAAAAATTCTTTCCTTAAAGCTAATAAAATTGTTAAAAATATATAATTCTCTTCCAATTAAAAAAAATGTTCCTCTTCCAATTAAACAGAAGAAAAAAATCCTTCCTTTAAACTCAATAAAAATGTTACAAGTAAAAAAATGACCTTCCAATTCAGAAAAAAATATAAGTAACCAAAATTTCCTCCTTTCCAACTCAATAAAAGTGTTAAAAATAAAAAATTGACCGCTTTCAATTCAGAGAAAATATACATAACCAAAATTTCATCCCTTCCAACTCCATAATAACGATAAAAAAAATTACAACCTTCCAATTCAGTAAAAAATATAAATAATCAAAATTTCATAACTTTCAATTCAATGAAAACGTTTAAAATAAAAGAAGGTCCTCTTCAATTCAGAAAATAGTGAAAACCAAAATGTTCTCCCTTCAAAACTAAAAAATTTCTTCCCATTCAAAAAAAAAATTCTTTCCTTAAACTAAAAAAGAATTTTAAACAGAAAAAAATGCCTCTTCTGATTCAGAAAAAATATAAATAAAAATTTCATACCTTCGAACGCAATAAAAAGAATAGAAGCAAAAAAAGTGAATAAAATTGTTGAAAATATATAATTTTCTTCCAATTAAAAAAAATGTTCCTTTTTCAATTAAACAGAAGAAAAAAATCCTTCCTTTAAACTCAATAAAAATGTTACAAATAAAAAAATGACCTTCCAATTCAGAAAAAAATATAAGTAACCAAAATTTCCTCCTTGCAACTCAATAAAAGTGTTAAAAATAAAAAACGTCCTCCAATTAAAACAAAATGTCATGCCTTTCATTTCAATACAAATGATAAAAATAAAAAAAAATCCTCTTCCAATTAAAAAGAAAACTCAATACAAATGTTAAAAATAAAAAATTGACCGCTTTCAATTCAAAATCAATAAAAATGTTGAATACAAAAGAAGTTTCTCTTCCAATTCAGAAAAAAAAATTAAAAATAAAAATTGCATAACTTTCAATTAAATGAAAACGTTTAAAATAAAAGAAGATCCTCTTCAATTCAGAAAATAGTGAAAACCGAAATGTTCTCCCTTCAAAAGTAAAAAATTTCTTCAATTTCAAAACAAAAATTCTTAAACTCAAGAAGAATTTTAAAAAGAAAAAAAATTGCCTCTTCTGATTCAGAAAAAATATAAATAAAAGTTTCATACCTTCGAACTCAATAAAAATGATAAAAACAAAAAAAGTCGTTTCCCAATTCAGGAAAAATTAAAAAACTAAAATTTCATGCCTTCCATTTCAATAAAAATGTTAAAAATATAAAATTTTCTTCCAATTACAAAAATTCTTTCCTTAAAGTCAATAAAAATGTTAAAAATAAAAAAATGGCCTCTTCTATTTCAGAAAAAACGTATATAATAAAAGTTTCATACCTTCCAACTTAATAAAAATAAGAAAAGGTCCTCTTCCAATTCAGAAAAATATTAAAAACCAAATTTCATGCCTTCCATTTCAATAAAAATGTTAAAAATATATAAATTTCTTTCAAGTAACAAAATTTTCTTTACCTAACGTCAATAAAATTGTTAAAAATGTAAAAATTCTTCCAATTAAAAAGAAAAAATGTCTTTCTTAAACTCAATAAAAATGTTAAAACTAAAAAAATGACCTCTACCAATTCAGAGCAAAACATAAATAACCAAAATTTCATTCCTTCCAATTCAGAAAAAAATTAAAACCCGAATTTTCCTTCTTTCAAACTAAAAAAAAAGGCAAAAACAAAAAATAGCCTCTTCTAATTCAGAAAAAAATATAAATAACAAAGTTTTCTTACGTTTCAATTCAGGAAAAATTGAAAGCCAAAATTTCCTTCTTTCCAACTGAATAAAAATGTTAAAAACAAAAATTTCATACCTTTCAACTCAATAAGGTCCTCTTCCAATTCAGGAATAATTAAAAACCAAAATTTTATGTCTTCAATTTCAATAAAAATGTTAAAAATATAAAAAATTTCCTCTTTCAAATAATAAAATTTTCTTTACCTAAATTGTCAATAAAATTGTTTAAAATATATAAATTCTTGCAATTAAAAAAAAATGTTTCCTTAAAAGTAAATAAAAATGTTCAAAATAGAAAATTTCCTCTTCCAAATAAAAAGAAAAAATGTCTTCCCTTAAGCTCTATAAAAATGTTAATAATAAAAAAATGACCTCTTCCAATTCAGAAAAAACATAAATAACCAAAATTTCATTCCTTCCAATTCAGAAAAAAATTAAAACCCGAATTTTCCTTCCTTCAAACTCAATAAAAAAAGTAAAAACAAAAAATGACCCCTTCTAATTCAGAAAAAATATAAATAACAAAATTTTCTTACGTTCCAACTCAATAAAAATGTTACAAATAAAAAAGGTCCTCCAATTCAGAAAAAAATGTCTTACCTTCCATTTCAATAAAAATGATAAAAATAAAAAAATGACCTCTTTCAATTCAGAAAAAATATAAATAACCAAAATTTCATCCCTTCCAATTAAAAACCGAATTTGCCTTCCTTCAAAATCAATAAAAATGTGTTAAAAACAAAAGAATGAACCTTCTTTTGTTTTTAACACATTTTTATTGATGAAAAACCGAAATGTCGCCTTTTATTTCAATAAAAATATTTAAAATATAAAAAATTTTCTCTCTCAGTTAAAAATATTCTTCAATTGAGAAAATATTGAAAACCAAAATGTCCTCCCTTCAAAAGGAAAAAATTTCTTCCAATTAACAAAAAAATGTTAAAAATTTCATGCTTTCCATTTCATTAAAATTTTAGAAATATTAGAGTTTCCTCTTTGAGCTAAAACAATTCTTCCCTCAAAGTCAATAAAAATGTTAAAAATAAAAAAATTTTCTTCCGATACAGAAAAAACATATAAATAACAAAAATTTCATAACTTCCAATTCAATGAAAACGATAAAAATAAAAAAATGTCCTCTTCCAATTCAGAAAAAATTGACAACCAAAATGTCCTTCCTTCCAACTCTAAAAAGTGTTAAAAGTAAAAAATTTCTTTAGAAAAAAAAAGTTCTTTCCTCAAACTAAAAAAAAAAAATTTGTTAAAGAAAAAAATGGCCTCTTCTAATTCAGAAAAAATATAAATAATAAAAGTTTCATACCTTCCAACTCAATAAAAATGATAAAAATAAAAAAATGGACTCTTCGAATTCAAAAAAGATTGAAAACCAAATTTTATTCCCTTCCAACTGAATAAAAATGTTAAAGAGAAAAAATTGCCACTTCCAATTCACACAAGATGACTCTTGCCTTAAACTAAAAAAAAAAGATTTAAAAATAATAAAATGGCCTCTTCTAACTCAATAAAAAAGAAAAAAAAGATCCTCTTCCAATTTAGAAAAAATTTCTTCCCTTCCAACGCAATAAAAATGTTAGAAAGAAAAAAATTGCCTCTCCCAAGTCGGAAAAAAGATATAAATTACCAAAATGTTGTACCCTCCAACTCAATAATAAAGTTTGAAAAATATTCAAAACTAAATAATTTTAAGTAGAAAGCCTTGAATCGTTTTTTGTAATAGCTTCCATTTTAAACGTGCCTTTATTATTATTTTTTAATTGAAAAATGATTTTAAACAACCTTAAATTTACTTGTTTTACTAATTATATTGTATTTGTAATGACTGGAATTAAGTATCTCGCGTATTATTATTTTTACATTTGTTGTGAATAATTTGATTAGAAAAAAAAGGTTTGGTGCTGTATTGAAATATTTTTGACCAAACAGATTTTTAATGAATAATTCCAACTTTTTTATTTTCACCCATATATTTTCATAAAGGCTGGCACGTGATAAAAACATCTTAAAATTACATCCCGTTACTGTAAATTGTAAATTGTTAGCGTTCTATTTTACATAGTTTTGTTCGTGTGCAATTTTATTATTTTTGGACAGAAAAGTACCTGATTAAATGTGAACTTATTTGAAAATTTACTTATTTTACAGTTCTAATGCGTTCTAATGTAGTTCTGAGATTCAGAAGCAAATTTGTTAATTGGACTCATAGTTTTGATTTACTGTTACAAGTTTAGAAGAATAATTATATATAAAATGACGTAGGTATTTTTCAAAAAGAAAATAAGATAAAGCGAATAGGAACATATTTAATGCTTTCACACCTTCTAGAATGGAATAATTACAAAAAAGATATAATACAGGTAGGTAATCTTATAGGAAAAGACCAAGGTTGCTACAAGACCTGAAAAAGTCATGGAATTTTGAAAAGATTACTGGATTTTTGGTATTCGCCCTATAAACATAATATGATTATAATTCCGGATTTAAAATGCATTAATTACTACTAATTAATGCATTGTATCATTACAATTAAGCTTTATACCCTGTAATTGCCCTCGGCTGTTGGGTATTATTTTTAATAAATAAAATAAAAAATATTAGCGAGAATTGTTGCAAATAAAAAATTCTGGAATTCAAAATTAATTTGGAATCAAAAAGTATACAGCTCTGTTACCCGTGTACTAAAAAAAATGTTCAAAAAATTTATTGTCTGCAGAGTTTTTTAATTTCCTTCAGTTTCAATTATTTTTTAAAATGTTTCTGGTGGTCAGAAAATATTCACTTTTTTCGGTTTTTGATCAGTCTTCTTCTAAGAGATCATTCTTATTTAATTAATCTGTTTTCGGAAAAAAATCGCGCTAATATCCACGAATAGAAATCGGAAATTAAAAATTGGCTGTATTTCCAATTTTGATTCCTGGATCTTAACGATTTTTTCTTATTTACACAGGAGTTCGGAATTTTTTTTTTAAACGGGTGAATAAAATTTGAAACTATGTCTTAGAAAAGGATCTATTAAAATTCGCAAAAAAACAACAGGTAATAGTATGTTTTCATAATTTGATTGTCGAAATTTGAAATTTTATAAGAAAAGTGATGAAAAAATACAAATACAGCTTTTGAAAATTGCAAATTTCCGTTACTTTTTGTTACATTTTTAACAAGAAATATGAATTTTTAACTAAAGTCGTGAATGTTCAACTGAAATAGCTAAATTATTTGTTAAAAAATAAGATTAAGCCTAAAAGAACGATTTATCAACAAAATAGTTAAATTTTCAACCAAAGAGATGAAGTTTTAGCTAAAATGATGAATGAAATGTTGAATTTTCAACTAAGAATTTCAATGAAATAGTTAAATTTAACGCCCGATTAAAACTTTATGAACTATTTTCAATTTTAAAATAACTTCATAATAATATATTCATAATTAAAGGCTTTTATTAAATTTCAAATATTGTTTCAGACTAAAATGTACCATTTTTAAACCATTCAATTTGAAATTTTTTAATTAAGAAAAAAAATAATTACTTAATATTTAGAAATATCTGACTGTTCATTTTAAGTCAGTAATTATAAATGTAATGTTCAATACAAACAACTGAACTTTGAACGTTACATTTTTAAATGTTGTATTGAAAAAAACCTAAGTTGTACGTCAAATTATTGAATTTTGATATATAAATAACAATTGAACACCTATTTTTCTTAGAAAAAATTCAAAATTATTTTAAAAAATTGAAATGATTTCAAATAATTTACACGAAGTGTCTAGTTGTACAAAAAGATCCGGCTATTCGTACCGAAATTTCGGTGCAAAATAGCCCACGGCCTAATTTAAAACAAGATAATTATAGATTGTTGCAGATTTAAAACAAAATATAGATTTGTGCATATTCTAAACCAAAAATTTATAAACTTTTAAAGAATTGTGAAAGGCTTTAAAAGAATAAAAAAACATTTTCTTAAGATTCCTAGGAAAATTGAAAATTATTTTTTATTTTGAAAAATTAATTTCAAGAGAATATTTTAAAACATTCAGAAAGATTTACAAAATTGTCAAAAATGAATGTCGAAGATTTCAAGGATTTTTTTTTATTTGGTAGGATTTTAAAAAATTGTAGGGAAAATTCGAATTATTTTAAAAGATGTTTAGAAGTTGTGAAAAAATGTCAAAAATAATTTAAAATGTGGCAAAATGTAAAAGAACATGTAGATTTTTCAAAGTATTGAAATACAATTTTGAATCATTTTAAGGATTTTTAAACTATTTAAAATAAAAATAATTTAACTTTTAATTTAAGAAGTGTTCTGCTTACAAAAAATGTAACTGTTCAATTTGTAATATTTTTAGCTTAAAATTGCTTAAAATGTTCTTTAAAAAAAAATTTAATTAAATGATTGATTTTTTAATTTAGAGCATTGAAAATGATAACGTGGATTTATATTTTTGGAACTGAATCTGCATCTTTGAACTCTACAATTTGTAAAAGTTTAAAATTTTTAATTTGGCAGTTAACTGCATTTAATTTAAAATTGTTCAGTTGAAAAGTCAGGGTGGCGACTTGACCGGGAAACCGGGAAATGACCTGGAATTTTATTGACCGGGAATTTAATTTAAAAATTGGGAATTTACTTCTGATCATAGCAAAATTCAAGAAATATAATTTCGCATTTTCCGATGAAAATTCATGTATTTTGTTAAGCAATCTATTTTTTTGTTGGTAACAAATTATCTTATTTTTCTTTGAAAGTTAATCTTCTTGTTTAAAAATTCTTCTTTTCGGTTAAAAATTAAGTATTCCAGTCAAATATTTATTATTTTAGTTGAAAATTCATCTTTTAGGTTTGAAATAAAATTATTTGGTTGAAAGTTAAGCTCTTTTGTTAAAAATTAATTTTTTTTAGTTGAAAATCCATCGTTTTAATGAAAAATTCATTTCTTTGGTTGAAAAATGAGCTGTTTGATTGAAAATTTGTTTTTTCTTTGGATGTTTTTTTGTTGAAAATTATTTTTTTTTTCAACTGAAAATGTAACTATTAATCCAGTTGAATATTTCATAATTTTAGTTCAAAATTCATGTCTTTGGTTGAACATTCATTTTTGATTAAAAATTGGATTATTCAATGTTTGGTTGAAAAATTACCTTTGTTAGTTGAAAATTCGTCTTTTTTGGTAGAAATTAGTCTTCTTGGTTGAAAATTAATCTTTTTGGTCAAAAATTCAATTATTCTAGTTAATGATTCATCATTTCAGTTAAAAATTCATCTTTCTGGTTTGAAATTCAACTATTGCAGTTAAATATTTATAATTTTATTTGAAAATTCATCACTTTGTTTGAAAATGTAACTATTATTTTGAAAGTTAGTTTTTGTTGTTAAAAGTTAGTTTTTTTTTGTTGAAACTAATTTTTTTAAGTGAAAATTTAACTTATTCCAATTGAAAATTCCATAGCTGTAGTTGAAAATTCATCTGTTTGGTTAAACGTTAATTTTTTTAAGTTGAAATTTAATTATTAAAGTTTTGGTTGACAATTTATCTTTTTTTAGTAAAAATTAATTTTTTGGTTTGAAAATTGAACTATTTCAGTTAAAGATTCATTGTTTTAGTTGAAAACTCTTATGTTTTCGATTGAAAATTATTATTTTTTCAGTTCAAAATTTAACTATTTGGTTGAAAATTTGTCTTCTTTTATTAAAACTTCAAACCTTTATTTAAAAGTTAATGTATTTGGTTGAAAAATTGTATTTTTGGGTAGAAAATAAATCTTTTTATTTAAAATGTAATCTTCTTTAAAAATTCGTCTTTTTGGTTGAAAATTCGAGTGTTCCAGTTAAATATTCATCATTTTAGTCGAAACATTAATCTTTTTGGTTTAAAATTTAACTATTCCAGATAAAGATTCATAATTTGATTTGAAAATTCATGACTTTGGTTGAAAATTGAACTATTTGATTGAAAATCCGTTTTTTTTTGTTGAAAATTAATTTTTTCAACTGAAAGTTTAACTATTCCATTTTTTTGTAAAAAATTGATATTTTTTAGTGGAAAATTTAAGTATTTTTTTCAAAATTCATTTATTTTGCAACGTTTTGCTCTGTTGTGTTAAAAGATGTTTAGAACGAACGTCATGAATTAAAATAAATTATTGCGTTTTGCGACAAATATAAATATGTTACTTTGAGTTGACCGGGAAAATTGAAAAACTTGACCGGGAAATGACCGGGAATTTGAAATCTTCCGCCGAATCGCCACCCTGAAAGTGTTAGTAGCTTCCAGGTTGTGCGTGTAAATTAATGAGCAGTTGAATACAACATTTTTGAATTAAAAATTTTTTAAACTTCGATTTTAAAAGTTTAAAATTCAAGAGTTCCACTTTGAGTGCTTTAATTTGCAGCTCAGTTTTTATTACTTCAAATGGAAAAAATTTTAGCCTTAGAGTTCGAATTTTTACATTTTATTGACTGCCACCCTGATAATTGATTGGAATTTTTTTTAAGTTGACCTTGAATTTGGTCTAAAGTACACCTGGAAGTCCTGGAATTTTTAAACGGGACTTTTGTAGCAACCCTGAATTTCGTTAGATTTAAAAATTGCATTATTTAGAATCGTTTGGTGTGAAAGGATTAAAAATGTTAGATAAGGAAGCGATGAGTCGAAAGAAAGTGTTGGTAGTCAGTGAGCGAGTGAGTGAGGAGATAGATTCGGATTGATAGTAGAAAAATTGAAGTCAGGAGAAGCGATATAATGTCCAAGGATTAGGCTAGTCGTTAGGTTTAGGTAGGGCCATCTCGTGTTACTTTGAAAACGTTCTGTCTTTGACGAGGGCTCTCTTTTGCAGAAGAAAAAGGATGTGTGGTTGGCCATTGGTAGTTTAAGACCAAGGCATGCTCAACCCAAGATTGCAATGCTTTCCTAAAACCCGAATAAAAGATTGGTAAGTTTGGGCCAGGTGTATGCGACGAGTCGCGACGCTAACCTCAGTCGTCTCCCTGACCCCGAAAAAGTAACTATCTAGCTGAACCGAACTTGTGCTGACAACATCGAAACCTCCAAGTAGTCTTCGATGAGAGTGCATTGCCGCATATTTCTCCAGACTATAACTCTACTGTTTTTTCTTTTTTTTTTCTTCACTGTACTACTCTCTCGAAGCGTAAATTTTATATCCATGTAGTTGTTACAAGATAACTAACTTTGACTGATTTGCTTTTTGTCCCCTTGTTCGCGCGTCCCTGCCACCTCGGCTGTCTGGCATGGCATTCAACTGTTTGCTGTTCGTAGGAGCAGGAATCATCATCCAAAGACAAATCCTCCAGGGAGAATGGAACCAGCCGCAAGACATCTGGGTGAGTATATTTTATTATTGTTGTTTTTATTATTACGCAACTGGCTAAGTGGGTATTTCAGTTCAGCTTTCTGTACCATTATGCTCAACATCAGGGTGCACGGAGAAAAATGGATGGTTTAGACTTGCAGGGTGGCGACTTTGACCCGAAAATGACCGGGAATTTACTTCTGATCGCAGTGAAATTCAAGTTTTCATCAATTAAATAATTTTGGTCAATTTCGAATTTTTTCCCCATTATGTTTGATGATATTCCAAACATCAAGAAACAATCATTTTCTTAATTAAAAAATAAATAAAATGGATTTATCACGTTTTATTCGGGGGTTTCCGTAAAGAAATATAATTTCACTTGGAACAGGGAATTTTTGACATGAAATGGGAATTTTTTTAAAGAGTTACAATTTGGATTTAGAGAAAGG
Organism: Andricus curvator; assembly: GCA_932195095.1. NCBI lineage: Eukaryota > Metazoa > Arthropoda > Insecta > Hymenoptera > Cynipidae > Andricus > Andricus curvator. The sequence continues at coordinate 19,789 of CAKNYM010043537.1, forward strand.
AATTTAAAAAATCACTATTCTAGGTCAGAAATTTCCATCTTCCTAATTTTAGATAAAGTACGTCAAGTAGTTTTTAGAGTAGGAGTAGTATTCAAAGAAGAAATATTTCTGAATTATAATTGAAAATTTTGTTATATTGTTCGTTGCAAATCCATTCCTTCTTAGATAAAAATTCCATTGTTGCCTCTTCCAAATTTTAGATAATGAAAGTACTTTAAGTAGTTTTTAGAGTAGAAGTATTATTAAAAGAATTTCTGAATTTTAATTGAAAATTTTGTTATATTGTTTGTTGCAAATTCATCCTTATTTATTTCACATCATTATTTTTCGTTCAAGATTCATCATTTTAATTGAAAATTCATCTCTGTTTGAAAAAGTAACTACTTTGTTGAAAATCGATTTTTTAAACTAAAAATTTAACTATTCCAGTAGAAAATTGAACTATGTTGCTGAAAATCCGTTTTTGTTGTTGTTTATAATTAGATTTTTAACTATTCTATTTTTGGTTGAAAATTTATCTTTTTTTGATGAAAATTCGTGTATTTTATCGTTGAATATTCATGATTTTGATTGAAAATTCACCTTTTTGGTTGAAAATTAAGTTTTGTTAAAAAAAAATTTTTTTTTTGAAAATTCAATTTTTTCAATTAAAAAATTCAATTTTGCTGTCTTGAAAATTCGTATTTTTGTATTGAAAATTAAACTATTTTGGTAGAAAATTTATTTTTGAAAACTCCTTTTTTCTTTTTGGTTGAAAATTAATTTTCTTAACTGAAAATTGAATTATTTCAATTTTGGTGAAAAAGTGATCTCTTTTAGTTGAAAATTCGTATTTTTCCGTCAAAAATGAATCTCTTTCGTTGAAAATTGACGATTTTGGTTGAAAATTTAAGTTCTTAGTGAAAAATTAATCTACTTTGTTGGAAATTCGACAATTTTATTAAAAATTCTTTTTTTTGCGTTCAAAATGAATCTTTTTGGTTAAAAACTTAATTATTTTGTTGAAAATTCATATATTTTAGTTAAAATGCGTATTTTTTGTATAGAAAATTTATCTTCTTGCTTGAACATCAAACTATGTAGTTAAAAATGTATGTATTTTGTTAAAAATTCGTCTCTTTTGGTATAAAATTAGTCTTCTTGTTTGAAAATTCACCTTCTTGGTAAAAAATAATCTATTTTGTATGAAATTCAACAATTTTGTTAAAAATTCATTTTTTCGTTGAAAATTCAACTGTTGTCTTGAAATTTTTTTTTTTTTAATTGAAAATTAAACTATTTTGGTAGAAAATTTTACTATATTGTTGAAGATTCGTTTTTTGTTGCTGTTCAAAATTAATTTTCTTGACTGAAAATTTAACTTCCGTTTATAGTTGAAAGTTGATCTTTTTGGTTGAAAATGCATGTATTTTGTTGAAAATTAGTTTTTTCCATTATTGATTGGAAATTGATCTTTCCTAGTTCAAAATTCAACAATTTGGATTAAAATTAGTCTTCTTTAATTGAAAATTCAACTCTTTCGTTGAAAATCCAGGTATTTTGTTAAAAAATCGATTTTTTTGTAGAAAATTATCTTTTTTCAAATTAATCTTCTTCTTTAAAAATTCTTTTCTGTTAAATCCTTTTCGTTGAAAATTCATCTTTTAGGTTGGAAATAAAATTACTTCGTTGAAAGTTAGACTCTTGTTAAAAATTAATTATTTTTTTGTTAAAAGATTCCTCATTTTAATTAAAAATTCATTTATTTGGTTGAAAAATGTGCTATTTGATCAAAAACTTGTCTTTTTTTGGTAGAAATTGATCTTCTTGGTTGAAAATTTATCTTTTTGGTCAAAAATTCAATTATTCTAGTTAAAGATTCATCATTTTAGTTGAAAAATTCATCTTTCTGGTTTAAAATTCAACTATTCCAGCCAAAGAGTTACAATTTTAGTTGAAAAATCATCACTTCGTTTTAAATTGTAACAAGTTTTTTGAAAGTTATTTTTTTTTGTGGAAAGAAATTTTTTAACTGAAAATTTAACTTACTCCAATTGAATATACCATTATTTTAGCTTTATATTTTTTAGTAAAAATAATTTTTTCTTTGAAGTCAACTATTTTGGTTGAAGAATCATTTCGGTTGAAAATTGAACTTTTTTTTTTAAATCCGTTTTTTGGTTGTTGAAAATTAATGTTTTCAACTGAAAGTTAAACTATTCCATTTTTTGTTAAAAATTGATATTTTTTAGTGGAAAATTTAAGTATTTGTTTCAAAATTCATTTATTTTGCCATTTTTTGCTTTGTTGTGTTTAAAGGATGTTTAGAATGAACATCTACGTTTTAACATTCATTTTTCTCCGTGTGGGCCGAAAACGGAATATTTTTAATTTAAAAAATCCACGGGACCTGCAAGTTTGTGTATGCTACAAGTAGTTTATTCTGAAAATTTGAATTCAATACAAAAATAATCCAGCTGTCGTGAGCGTATCGAAATTTTCAAATATTGCGATTTTTAGGGTGGAAGAAAATTAAAATAATGGACTTATTTACCAATTTACTATTTTAAAATCTCTAAAAATCCCTGAAATTCCGTGAACTATTTCGAAATTTTACGAGATCCCTTGAAATCTATGAAAAAATTCCTTTATAATTGATTGAAATTACTTAAAATGTTTTTAAAGCCATTAGAATTTCTCGAAATCCCTTAAAAAATTTTTATATTATTTGGAAATCCTTTGAAATTCCGTGAAATCATTGAAACCCCTTTATGTAAATCTCTTAAAATTCGTTTAAATTCCTTAAAATAAATAACAATTGAACAATTATTACTTTAAAAGAAATTTAAGTAAGTTTAAGAGATATTTATAAGTTTAAAAAAATAATTGAAAAACTTAAAAAAATTTCAAAAAATGTGAAACAAAATGTAGATTTTTGAAGATTTCGAACACAAAATTTAGAAGCTTTTTAAACATTTTAAAAAAATTCAAAAGATTGGAAAAAATGTACTAAAATTTGTAGGAAAATTAAAATAATTTTTTATTTTGAGAAATTAGTTTCAACAGGATATTTAAAAAGATTTCAAAGGTTTCTCAAGATTGTAAAAAAAAACCTGGAAAATTGTTAAGCAAGTTTTTTAATTTTGCAGGATTTATTAAAAGTTTTAAGAAAAATTAAAATCATTTTAAAAGATATTTAGAAGGTCTGAAAAAATTTCAAAAAATTTTAATTTATCAAGATTTCAAAAAGTCTAAAATAAAATGTAGGTTCTTGAAGATTTTGAAAAAAATTTTGAAGCTATTTAAGGATTTTAAAAGGTTTCAAGATAATACAAAAATTTTCTAAAGATTCCTGGGAAAATTTTAAGTGATTTTTTTTTAATTTTTAAGAGAATATTTATAAATATTTCAAATCAAATTTTAATGTATAAATAACAATTGAAAAATTAATATTTTTCTAAGACTCAAAGTTAAAATAATTTAACTTCCATCTTTCAATTTTTAATGTTTCTAACTTAAATTTGCGTAACTTAATATAATTTTCAAAATTATGAATTTTTTGATTCATTTAATGTAGAGCATTTAAAATGATAGTGTGGTTTTATATATTTTTTTAATCTTTGAACTGTACAATTTATAAAAGTTGAAAATGTCTAATTTTGTAGTTTAGTGGCATTTAATTTTAAAATTGATAATTAAAAAGTGTTAAAGCTTCCATTTTATATGTATAAATTATTGAGCGTTTGGATTACCAAATTTTTAAGTTTTAATTTTTCCCGGGACTTCTTTTGAAATATTTTGAAATTTCTGTAAATCTCTTAAAATCCCGTGACATCCTTTAAAAAAATTGGGATCGGTGAAAATCGTTCTTAATTCATTAAAATCGCTGAAAGTCCGTCGAAATCTTTCAGTATTTCTTGAAATATTGTAAATCTGGTTAAACTCTTCGATGTCCCTTAAAATTCTGTAAAATCCCTTCAAAAACTGAGGTTCTCTCTGAAATTTTTTTATCTTCAAACACTTGAAATATTTTAATATTATTGGAAAATTGTGAAACCTCTCGTAATCCTTTGGAAACGTTTAAAATAATTTGAAATCTTGTTTACAGTCAAAATAATTGATATATTGTTGAAAAATTAAGTAAAAAATATAAAATTTTAGGTCTGAAATTTCAAAAATCATCCTTACGTAATTAATGGACGTTCCCGAAACTTTTTTTAATATTATTTTCGTAGAGTTTAAGAAAAACGTAAATTTGAGAAATGTTTGATCAGTTTTAGTGGAATTTTGTAGTCTTTTGAATTAAATTATTTATTTTTATAATTCTAGATAGGTTTGAAATAATATAAACTACAAATTCCCGTAGGCAAGAATCATAAAAAATTTATCAGGTATAACTTTGCGCTCTTCGCTGTTATAAAATCAATACACAAACTTTAAGACCCCGTGGATTTTTGAAATTAAAAAAAATTTTGCTTTTTCGGCCCACCCTATTCAACATTGATGTTCATAATGCGACAGAAAAGTTGGATTATGCTACTCCACGATTTGTGATACACATTTTATTTAGATCTTGTTTGAATTTCCGGAAAGTAGCTTTTATTTCATGTCAGCGTGTTAAGTGTGTTAGAACCGATGGCAGAAAATTCGAGTAAAAGCACCCTTGTTCACTTGGAACTGCAGTCTTACATTTTGAATCGCCGAAAAAGATAGTATAACTGAATTTTCCGTAATAATAGCCCTGGACGATCTGGAAATGGGCTATTTTTACGGAAAATTCCATAATAATAGGCAGTAGGGCCCAAAAACTCTCCCAAGTTTGCATTTTCAAGGTGTCTACTCATCTGGAAAACCTGGAATTGTCAGTTTCCTAAATTAAACATAAATTTGTAAAATAAAGTAAAAGATTAAGTCATTAATTTGAAGGGAAAAAATTTAATATTTTAATTACTGGACATTTTTTCTTGCTTTGCTCTGAATTTTACAAACAACATTATTGTCTACTGAAAATAATTCAAAGTACGTGTTGTGATAACATTCTCTATTTTTTTTTACCAAATAGAATTTTCAACTAATAAAGATGAATTTTGAACCAAAAATTAAATAATTCAATTTTCAAACAAAAATTAAATAGTTTTCAGACAAGAAGATTAAGTTCTTACTAGAAAGACAAATTTTTAACTAAATATTTAAAGTTTTAACTAAAAAGGGTAAATTTTCTATTAAAAGATACGAATTTTCAACAAAATTCTTAAATTTTCAACTAAAAAAAAATAAATTTTAAACAAAAATAAAATAGTGAAATTTTTAGATAAAAAAAATTGAATTTCCAACGATGTATACAATTTGCAACAAAAGGAGTGAATTTTTAACTAAAAAAGAAAACATTTTCAACCAAAAAAATAAACGAATTTTTCAATAGAATAGTTGAATGTTCAACTAAAGTAATGTGTCTTCAACCAAAAAAATTACTTTTTAACAAAGTAGTATAACTTTGAACCAAAAAAAGATGAATTTTCAACGAAAAATTGAATAGTTGATATTCCAACCAAAAAAGATTTTAATATTAAATAAAAAACTGTTGAATTTAAACAAAAAATATGAATTTGAAATGAAATACCTAATTTTTAAGTTCAAAAATTAATTTTCAATAAAATAGTTAAATTTAAATCGAATGAAATGAATTAGCAAGTCAAATAATTTGTAACCAAAAATGGGATAGTTCACTTTTCATTAAAAAAAATTATTCTGAACCAAGAAACAGGAGGATTGAACGAGATAGTTAAATTTTCAACCAAAAATAATGAATTTTCAACCAAAAAGATAAATTTTTAAACACGAAGATTAATTTTCTACCAAAAAGTCGAGTTTTCAGCTATAAAATTAATTTAAAAAAATAATAATTTTAACAAGGTAGTTATATTTTTAACAAAATAGTTAAATTTTGAATCAAAGAAATGAATTTTTAACCAAAATAAATGAATTTGCAAACAAGAAGAATAATTTTCTAAAAAAGTCAATTTTCAAGAAAAGAAAAACGAATTTTTAAAAAATTAGTTAACTTTTCAACCGAAAAATGATTTTTCAACCAAAAAGATTATTTGTTAAGTGTAAAGATTAGTTTTCAACCAAAAAGATTAATTGTTAAGTATAAAGATTATTTTTCAACCAACAGAGACGAATTTTCAATAAATTACCTGAATTTTCATCCAAATGGTTCATTTTTAAACTAAAAGAGGCGATCTTTTAACCAAAAACGGACAATTTAAATTTTCAGTTAATCAATTTTTAACGAAAAAAACTGATTTTCATCAAAATAGTGTATTTTAAACCAAAGAGATGAATCTTCAAAAGACAGCGTAAAATTTTATAGTTGATAATAAAACTAAAAAATATTTTAAATTAAAAGGCGTTGAATTCAACCAAAAAGGACGAATTTTCAATAAATCGTGTAATTTTTCAAATAAAAAAGATCAGTTTTTAACCAAAAATAAAACAAAAGACAAGTTTTCAACCAAAGAGAAGAAATTTCAACCGATAAAATTTTAATTAAAAACAGTTCAGTTAAAAAAAAGACGATTTTTCTCCAAAGCAGTTGGTTTTTTAATTTGAAAATATGGTTAATTTTAGTTTTCGCTATAAAAAATAGAAAACTTGAAGACATGTACTTTGAAACGTTATTTCAGTAAACAATTATGTTATGTTTGTGAAATTCAGAACTATGCAAGAAAAACTGTCCGTAATTAAAATATTAAATTTTTTCCTTACAAACTGAATAACTGACGCTTTGACTCTATTTTACGAATGAACTATAAACTTTTATTAATAATTTGTATAAAAAAAGCTATTTTTCTTATATTAACTTTGTTTTTTATAGATATTTCCCTACATAATGATAAAAAATAATTCGAATAAGGGTCATTGATCACAGATTCATATACATTTAAGTCAATATAATTTTTTTTAATTTAAAAATTGTATTAAATATAGGACATCCATTTGAAAATTTTAAAAAATATCAATGTACCCCAAACTTTCAGCCAAAACTGGAATTTCCAGGGATTTTTTCCCCAGGATTTTAGTAGACACACTGAATTCTTAAAAAAAATATATTATATGCAAAATTTGAGTGGAAGAAGGGTTCTTTCACTGGGAAAACTATTTTACGGTATTCTCGGCCACCCGTTCCGACCTCCTTAATTCACATTAATAAATTCAAAGGTAATAATTTCACCGGTACTCTGCCATTTTTCTTTCTATTCACCTTTTCTTATTTTGTTGAAGGCATTATATCACAGTAATGAATCAAGCCTGTTTTAATTTTGTAGATTGATGTTGCATTACATATTCAGAAGTAATAATATTAAAAATAATAAACCTTAATAAGTAGTTTTGTATAAACGATAATTGTGGTAAAAGTAATCGACGAACTCTTATATCAGCTACTTGAAGTTATATTCTCTTTGTTATAGACACCATACAGTTAGTGTAAATGCCGCTTATTTTGATAATTCCAAAGGTTAAACCTGAAGATGGTGAGTATATAGGCAGAATACTCGTACAAAACCTGGAATAATGTTAAATAAATCAAAATAATATACTAAAAGGGTATTATGGCCATGATTAAGATGAGTACCGCTAGGCGCTGGTTTATGATAAAGTCTCGATAAAAAAATGTTTAAACTATTGTCTCTGTTCAGCGAGAGAATACTCAACGGAAAAGACGAATTTTCGTCCAGTTTTGCGTAGGCTGTTACAAAAATGTGGAGTTTGGGCGTGGTTTACTGATTTTCAAGTTTCCACTTTAAAGGAATACTTTCCTTCGAAATTTGTGGCCTCTCAAATTTCACCACCGATTGTCTCGAGAGGAGCACATCAAGATTTACTTTGCCCTTTTCTGGGGGAAAAAAATGCGCGACGTTGAGTATTCTCTTGATGAGCAGAGTACTCTGTTCAGCGAGAGAATACTCAACGGAATTTTCAACGGACGAATTTTCGTCCGGTTTGCGCAGGGTGTCATAAAAGTGTAGGCGTGGTTTACTGATTTTCAAGTTTCCACTTTAAAGGAATACTTTCCTTCGAAATTTATGGCCTCACAAATTCAGGATTTACTCCGCCTTTTTCTGGAAAAAAAACTGCGCGACGTTGAGTATTCTCTGTCTGAACAGGGTATAAAATGTGTGTAATCAGCATGCATTATACAAAAATCTTACTTCAAATATTGTAATACTTTGATTGCTTATTTTATTGTATCACAATCTATGATCTTGGAATAATTCTTAACAGTAGACATTGTTGAAAATGAAAAATACTGAATTTGAAAGATAATGACAATTTTTTAAGTTAACTAAAGCAGGGTGGCCACTAGACTGGGGAAATTGGGAAAATTTTGTTACTGACTTATTAAGTTACCAACAAGTAAATGTTATTTTATTTTCTAATTTTCAAGTATTTCGATCCGGGGTTGCTACAAGTCCTGGAAGAACTGGAAACGTCATGGATTTATGAATAAATTCTGGAAAAGTCGAGGAATTTTGTAAAAAAATATGATCGTGGGGTTGATCATGCTTGAAATCTGGTATACAAGCCTTCCTGAAATCTTTGAAATATTCTGAAAACCAGAATATTTGTGAAATCTTTAAATTCTTCTGAAATATTTCGAAATCTTTTGGAATGTTATAAATCTTTGAAAGCTTTATCAAATATATCGAAGTCTATATGAAATTTAAAAAAATTTTGCGAAATATTTTGAAATCTTTTTAAGGTTATATAAATGTAAGATTTTATTTTTTTATTTTAGAAGATTTTACCAAATTTTAGGAAAAATTCTACTAAATTTAAAAGATATTTAGGACTTTTAGAAGTTTGCCAGTTTGAAAATATTTTATAAATTTTTGGAAATTTTTCCAAGTTTTCAAATATTTGTAATATCTGAAAAAATTCTAAAATTCGTAAATATTTTTTAAACTGACTCGTATTATTCCTAAAATTTTGAATACTCTTTCAAAATAAAAAAAAATCCCTTAAAATCTTTTAGATTTTTTTTTTTTTTCTCGAAATTATAAAATATCCGACATTGTAAAATTGGCCAACAGGGAAATTCTCGAATCTGAACAATTAACAAATTTTAAAATAGTAAAATATTAAATAAAATAACGTACTTTTAAAATTGTCGACAATTTTAGTCTTGCAAAATCTTTTGAAATGTTTTGAAATCTTTAATTTTCTTTAAAAATTAATTTTTCAAAATAAAAAATCATTTAAAATGTTGCCAGGAATTTAAGAAATTTCAAATTAATTTTGAAATTATTGCTAAACTTCTAAATATTTTTAAAAATAATTCGCATTTTTCTTAAAATTAAAAAACATGCTGCAACATCAAAAAATGCGATTTTAAATTGTCAAGGATTTTTTTTTAAATTTTCCAATGAATCTTACAAAATTTTGCATTATTTAAATCATCAAAAATTGGTTAAAGATCTTCCACATTCTTTTTCAACAATTCTGGAAATCTTTTCGAATGTTTAAAATTTTTTCTTAATTTTCCAAGGAATCTGGCAGATTTTTTTTTTATTTTGAAACATTTCCTTAAAAAGCTTCTTTTTTTCAAAATTCTATAGTTCGTTTTTAATTTCCTTTTAAATCTTTTTACATTTTAAATTGTTTTTGACATTTTTTTATAGTTCTAAATATCTTTTAAAATAGTTCAAATTTTTTCCTAATATTACAAAAAAATGTCGACAATTTTAGAAATCTTTTTCAATGTGCTTTTAAAATTAATTTTTCAAAATAAAAATGATTCGCCATTTTCCTAGGAACCTAAAGAAAATTTGTATATTCACCTTGAAAACACGATTTTTTTCTAAAATTTTGTAATCTTGCAAAATTGAAAAATGTTGCTTGACAATTTTTTCTACATTCTAAATTTTAGGAAATCATTTCAAATGATTTGAAATCTTTTTCACTTTTCTCTTTAAATCCTTTAAAAAAATAAAAAATGTTCTCAGGAATTTTAAGAAAATTTGTTTATTTTCTTGAAACCTTTCAAAATCCTTGAAAAAATTAAAAATTCTATTTCGAAATCATCAAAAATCTACATTTTGTTTTTAACTTTTTGAAATCTTATCAAATACAATTTTGTTTAGTATTGACATTTGTGAAATTTTTTTGATTTTTTTGAAACATTTCTAAATCTTTAAAAAGCCTCGTAATTTTATTTCAAATTCTTGAGAAGTTGCTTCAAGATCTAGATTTTTTTTGGACCATTTTGAAAGTGTTTTAAGATCTTTTTAAATTTTTTGTGGAATAAAAAAAATTGATTTATTTTGAATCTTTCAAAATCCTTAAAAAGTTCTATATCTTTTCTTCGGTTTTTGAAATTTTTTCAAAACTTCTAAATATCATTAAAAATAATTGACATATTTTCTAATTTTGTTAAAATATCTTTTCAATTTTCTCTTAAAAATTATTTTGCAAAACTTGAAAACACGATGCTTTTTCCAAAATTTTGTAATCTCGCAAAACTGAAAAATTTCGCTTGAAAATTTCTACATTCTGTTACGAAGTTTTAGGAAGTCATTTTGAATGTTTTGAAATCTTTCACTTTTCTCTTAAAATTTTTTTTTAAAGAAATCAATTGAAGTTTTCCTACGAATCTTACGATTTTTTTTATTCTCTTGAAACCTTTCAAAATTCTTTAAAAGGTTATTTTTTTCGAAATCTTCAAAAATCTACATTTTGTTTAAAAGTTTTTGAATTTTGAAAATTGGATTTTCTGTTTCGAATTCAATAATTTTTAAAAAGCCCTTAACATTTGCATTACCTTATAATTTTATTAAAAATCCTGTACATTTTGTAGTAATCCTGTAATTGGTCTAAGGAATGTTGGACAGGGTGTCTACCCTACCTGGAAAACCTGGAATTGTCAGGGAACTTTTATATACCTGGAAAAACCTGGAAATGTCAGGGAATTTTTTTAAAGTTTTCAAAAAAAAAACATTATTCATCATAAGCTCGCGAAACTGTATGAATATTCCGAGTCGATTGTTTAAAAAAATGCGAAATATTTTAATTTTAATTTCTTTCCAGGATTTGAGTAGACACCCTGGTTGGATTAGTTAAGACCAATTAAATGAATTAATAACTGTAAAAGAAATTGTTTTAACTAGTCTGCGATCAGTCGAATATTTTGGAATTGATTTTAATTGACTGGATTTTTTTGGAAAAGTAGGCCTGGAAAATGTGTAAAAGTCAGGATATTTGAAATCAGTCTTCTGTAGCAACCCTGCACTAGCAATATTTCCTTCTATTGCTGTTGAGTAAAAACGAACAGGGTGTCTACCCTACCTGGAAAACCTGGAATTGTCAGGGAATTTTTATATACCTGGAAAAACCTGGAAATGTCAGGGAATTTTTTCGTGAGCGTGCTTAATTTTTTTTTTAAATTGCAATATAAAATTGAATAACAATGATTCTTCATTTGCAAAAGTGACTTTATATTACTGAATTTAACTATTTTGTTGAAAATTCGTTTTTTTTTGGTTTGAAATAAATTTATTTAACTGAAAATTGAACTATTCCATTTTTTATTGAAAATTGATCGTTTTTAGTTGAAAATTCAAGTATCTGGCTAAAAATTAATTCATTTTGTTGAAAAATCGTTGTTTTGGGCGAAAAATTAATCTTTTTAGTTGAAAATTCAACTCATGTTGAAAATTTTTCTTTTTTTGGTTCAATTCGACTGTTTTGGATTTTCGTTCAGAATTCATCTTTTTTGGAAGAAAAATTTAATTACTTGATTTAAAGTTAAAGTTTTTCGTTAAAGATTAATTTTCTTTGGTTGAAGACTCATCATTTTAATTGAAAATTCATCTCATTAGTTGTAAAATGAGCTAATTTTTGAAAATTTGTTTCTTTTTCGGTTGAAAATTAATTTTAGTTAAAATTAATCTTTTTGGTTGAAAATGTAACTATGTTTTTGCAAAATAGTTTTTTGTTGTTGTTAAAATTCTCTTTTTAACTGAAAATGTAACTATTCTAATTGAATATTCCAACATTCTATTTGAAAATTCATCTCTTTGATAAAACATCAATTTTTTGAACTGAAGAGTTAACTATTCATTTTTTTATTGACAATTTATCTTTTTTAGTTGAAAATTCAACTATTTCGCTGAAAATTCATGTACTTTTTTGAAAAATCATATTTTTTGGTAGAAAATTCAAGTATTCCAGTTAAATATTCATCATTTCTTTTGAAAATTCATCCTTTTCATTGAAAATAAAACTACTTGGTTAAAAGTAAACTGTTTTGTTATAAATTCATCTTTTTGGTTCAAATTCATCTATTTTAGTTGAATAGTCATCATTCTAGTTAAAAATTCATCACTTAGCTGATTTTTTTTTTTATGTGGAAAATTAATTTTTTTTTAAATCATCTTTTTCAGTTGAAAATTCAATATTTGGTTGAGAATTTACGTATTTTCTTGAAAAATCGTCTTTTTGGTAGAAAATCAATCTTCTTGTTTAAAAATTAATCGTTTTGGTAGAAAATTCAAGTATTCCAGTTAAATATTCATAATTTTATTTGAAAATTCATCCTTTTGGTTTAAATTCATCTATTCCAGTTGAAGATTCATAATTTTAGTTGAAAATTCATCACTTTGGTTCACATTTTTTGTGTGTGGAAAATTGATTTTTTTTAAATAAAAATTAAATTATTCAATTTTTGTTTGAAAACTGATCTTTTTTAGTTTAAAATTCAACTATTTGCTTGAGAATTCATGTATTTTGTTGAGAAATCGTATTTTTTGGTAGAAATTAATTAGTTGAAAATGCATCAGTTTGGTTGAAAATTAATGTTTATTTCTAATGCAAATTTAAGTATTCCATTTTTGATTGAAAATTGATCTTTTGTGTTTCAAAATTCATGTATTTTGTTGAAAGTCGTATTTTTTAGTAGAAAATAAATCTTCTTGTTTCAAAATTAACTTTTCTGGTTGAAAAATCAATTTTTCCAGTTAAAGATTCATCATTCTAGTTGAAAATTCATCACTTTGGCGGAAAATTTTTTTGTTTTTTTTTTGTGTGGAAAAGATTTTTTTAAACGGAAATTAAACTATTCCATTTTTGGTTGAAAACTGATCTTTTTTAGTTCAAAATGCAACTATTTCGTTGAAAAATGATCTTTCTAAGTTGAAAATTCAATATTTGGTTGAGAATTCATGCATTTTCTTGAAAAATCGTGTTTTTTTGGTATGAAAGTAATATTTTTGATTGCAAATTGAAGTATTCCAGTTAAATATTCATTATTTTAGTTTTAAAATCATCTATTTCAGTTGAAGATTCCTAGTTTTAGTTGACAATTCATCACTTTGGTTGAAATTTTTTTGTGGTTAATTAATTTTTTTTAAGGAAAATTAAATTATTCCATTTTTGGTACAAAGCTGGTCTTCTTTAGTTCAAAATTCAACTATTTGGTTAAAAATTGATCTTTTTTAGTTGAAAATTACACTACTGGTTAATAATTCATGTATTTTGTTGAAAAATCGTCTTTTTTGGTAGAAAATTAA
>CAKNYM010043538.1:0-11257 GCA_932195095.1 Andricus curvator
CAGAGAGAAGGGAATCAGGAACGGGCCATAAACGCGGGTGGCCTTCAAACTTACAGCGCCTTAACAAGCTAGGTAGCGCGGGCTCAAATAGGAGTCTGGATGAATGGCAAAAAAAGGTGAGCGCGACTAGCAGTTAAGAGGAAGATAAAAGAAAAAGAGAGGAAGGGGACGATGATTCACAAAGGAACAAGGATAACAAGAAAGTTAGGATTAAACGAAAAATACCAGAAAGAGATGGGGGGATGTTTGAGAAGCTAGAAGCCCTCATAAAAGGGTTTAGAGAGGAAACAAGGAAGAAACTGGATGATAAGAATAGGGATATGAATAGGCAGGGGAAGGACGTAAGGGGGGGGGGGGAGTGAGAAAAGTAAGAGAAAAGTGGGATAAACTCTGGAAAGAGGAGAAACACAAGGTATGGGGTAAATTAGAGAGCATAGAGAATAGACAGAGAGAGGTTGACGAACAGAGAAATAGTGAGATAAAACAGTTTGAAGAACGGGTAAGCAATTCAGAAATCAGGAATGAGCATATGGGCAAGGAAACAGAGTGCGGAAATAGTAAAAGGGAGCGATAACTTGCAAAATGAGAATGAAAGATTGAAGAAAAGACTGAGTGCGATTAAGAGCAGATTGGAAGTAGTAGTTCAGGGATTTAAAGTGGAGAGTGAAACATGGAAAGCGGAAATCAACGGTATGGATAGGGAGAGATAGATTATGGATAAATGGGGAGGAATGGTTCTGGGACGAAGAATTAGAAGAAATAAGGAAAAAGGGAAGAAGAGTTGAGAAAGGTAGGAAAAAAAAAGATGCAAAAGAGTTTAGAGATCAAACAGAGGGGTTTTCAAACGGCAAGGTGGAAGAAAAGTGAGGAGAATGGGTGAGGTAAGGGAAGAGAAAAACATGAAAATAGCCAGGCTTGAAGAACAAGAACAAAGGATTTTGGCGGGAGTTCGAAAAGTGGGATGTGATTATGATGAGTGAAACCTCGGCGCATGAGAAGACTGAAAGAGGATGAGAAGTATGTTATATAAAGGTTATGTGTGGACAATGCAAGAAGCAGAACAGAGGAAGACAGGGAGGAAAAGGATGGAACAATGGTAAGAAGGATTATAATTTGAAAAGTCAAAATAGCGGTGATTTGTGTATATAGAAGAAGAGGGGAAAAGAAAGGTTGGAGAGTAATACGGAGGTGGATGGAGGAGAAGAAGGAAGAGTTGGTTTTGATAGCAGGTGACTTGAATACATGGACTGGCGAGCAAGGAGGAGGGATTTGGGATGAAGAAAAGGAGGCCTATATAAGGAGCTCCAAACATAGGGAGACAGACCGGGAGCGGAGGAGGTTACTAGACGTAATAGGCGAAACAGAATGGTTCATATGTAATGGCAATAGGAAAGGAGATGAGAAAGGAGAGATCACATTTATAGGTAAGGGAGAAACAGTAATAGACTACATCCTGGCGGACGAAGAATGAGGAATATGATAGGCCGTATGAATGCGTGGAATCAGATAGGGTCTGAGCACTTCCCAGTAATAGCTACACTGTAATGTGGCATCCGTAAGCGCGGCAGAGGGAGAAGGGAAAGAGGGGGAGGAAGGGACACGAACATGGGAGTCTGGGGGTAGTGAAATTAAAAGTGTTTGAACAAAAAATGGAAAAGGAGAATGTTAGGTATGAAAAACAGAAGGGAGTAGACTCGTTAATTAAAAGGTTGAAAGGGTCGATTGAGAAGGTAAGAGATGACATAGGTACAAAAGAAGGAAGAGAAGAGGGAAAGAGAGGCAGGTGGAACGAGGAATACAGGGAGAGTAAAAAGAGAATGAAAGAGTGTGTAAGAAAATGGAGGAAAGGATAAATGGGGAAGACGGAGTACAACAGGAGAAAAAGAGAACATTAGACGATGCTGGAAAGGAAAAAGCAAAGGGGAAAGGAGAAATACAAAGAAGAAGTAGAAAAAGTGATCAAAGAAGGTAGAGTCTGGGATGTGATAAATAGGGAAAGAGGAGGAAGGAAGGGCGTGAATGAAGAAATAGAAATGGGTCAGTGGAAGGTTTCTTTCAAAAGTCTGTTAGGGGGAGAACAAAATAGGATTAAAGGCGAAAATAGTACAGGAGAGGATGATATGGAGAACGAAGCGATAAAGTATGGAGGAGAAGGGGTTAGGGAAGGGATGTGGAAGATCTGCAACAAGGTCTGGAAAGGAGAAGGGTGGCCGAAAGAGTGGATGGCAGGGCTGGTGGTACCGCTTGTCCAGAATGGGGTGGACAAGAAGGTAGAGGAGTACAGAGGGGTCACTCTCATGCTAGTGGGTTATAAAATATAGGCAGAAATTCTAAGAAAAAGGTTAGAGAGTCAGATAGAAGGGAAAAAAAGTATCCCACACAACTAGGCGGGATTTAGAAAAGGGATGGGGACAATAGATAACATTTACGCACTCAACTAATTGGCTAACAGAAATTTGGGAAGAAAAAGAGGGAAATTAGTCGCCTCGTTCATAGATTTTAAAGCAGCTTTTGACTCGGTGAATAGAAAATTGCTATGGCAGGCAATGAAAGAGTGGGGAATAGAGGAAGACTTGGTGGAGAGGGTGAAGGAAATTTTTACTGAAACCAGGATTAGGGTGAAGATAGGGGGGAGGGGAGGTTTTTTGGACAGGAAGAGGTCTAAGCCAAGGGTGCCCGTTGAGTCCGCTACTCTTTACTATGCTGCTGGCAGACTTAAAGGAGAATCTAAAGGAGAAGGGGAAAGGGGGAACGATATTGGGTGATAGCGAAATATACTCTCTAGCATACGCGGACGACGTAGTTCTGTTAGCAGACGATGAGAAGATAATGAACCCAATGAGGAGAATTTTCGAAGAGTATGTGGCATCAAAAGAACTGAGGGATGCGTTTGTTTGGGCGGTTTATGTTATGGAGTGGAGATCTGGGGATGGAAGGAACATAAGAAAGTGAAAAGCTTGCATGAGAGATTTCTGAGATGGGTAATGGGGGTTAGTTGGAGTTGCCCAGGATACATGTTAAGGGAAGAATTAGGAAGGGAAAAAATGGTAACTAGACAAATTAAGAGAGTCTGGAGGTTTGAAGAGAAGTTGGAAAGGGTAGAGGGGAGCATAATAGCACAAGTATGCTTGGACGAAGTTCGGAACAAGAAGACGAGAGGCAATTTGGGAAACTCGAAATGGGAGGAAGAAAGGAAAAAAATGAGGAGGGTTTGTGATATACAAGAAGGGGTTCTGGATTGGCAGAGCATAGAATTAGAGCTATTAGTAAGACAAGGAGAATAGAGATGGATAAAGATTATGGATTCGAGGCACAATAGGTGGTGTATGATGGTCAAAGCGTTAACGGAACCAGAATATTTGCAAAAAATAAAAAAGGAAGACAAATGGAATACGGTGGTACGGTTTAGAATGGGAGAAGGAGTGAGTGCGTGTACATATTGGATGGATGAAGAGGACAATCCGTGCAGAGTATGTGGATACAAAATGGAGTCATGGGCACATGTGTTAGAGAGGTGTACAGGAGCGGAAGATGGACAGTTGAGTGTGGATGAATATGTAAGAGAAGGCAAGGGAACAGGGCAGAGCCAAACGGGTAATCCTATTAATGCAAAATAAATAGCAAAAAGTTTACTTCAAATCATGGAAAATCTATTTTTATGGTGAGATGAAACGGAAGGCCTGGAAGATCGCTCCTTTGTAAAATTATTAGCATTAAGATTATTGTTATTATGATAAGTCAGGCGAAACATTAGTATATAAACAGCGATTAAGTTAGATTAGGGGTGGAATGTAAATATATGTACAGTGAGCGGAGGCCCTCAACCCCGTAAAAGGGAGAGATTAAATATACATACATACATACAAGTTATAGAAATATAAATGTGTAATTCTCAACAGATAAAAAATTCAATGTGTATTATAATTTTCTCAAATAAAGAATCATTAAAAATTTTCCCATGAATGTTAAGAAATTTTACAATCTTAAAAAAGGTAATCATTTTCCTACATTTTTTTTAACTGTTCTATTCTTAAATTATTTTACAATCTTTTTAAAACATCTGAACCTTCTGAGTATCTTTTAAAATAAGTCAATGCAAATATTTCAGATTTCTCATTTAAAATTTTGTTAATCTTTTAAAATATTCTCTAAGAATTAATTGACTTCCGTTTCCAGTACCGAATGGTAAAGTACGCGTGGTTTTTTGTGCTATCTTTTTTGGTTTGAGCGACGAGTTTGCAGTTGTGATTGAGGCGAAAGGTGGTAAGGGAGGTCAGTGAAGTGAAGGGGTTGTGTGGAAGTGTGGGGAGGCTGTTTTGTAGGGTTAAAAGGGTTAGGAGGAAAGTTAAAAGTGATAATTTGGAGGTTAGTTGTCGAGGACGGAAAAGTGAGAGAGAAGATAGGGGACAGCAGATCGATAAAACAGGCCAGCATGTTTGTCACGAGGAGTCCAGTGGGCCCCGGTAGAGGGCAGCAGCAGGTTGAAAACAACCCCGGTACTGATGATCTCACTGTGACCGGCAAAACAGGGAGGGGTAAGGGTGATGCCGGGGATAGCGATGATGGCGAGTATGCTACGCCAGGGTACTTCAGGTGGGGAGAGAAGGAAGGGGAACTAGCTGACAGGAAGACTCGAGGTAGGCCGTCAAATCGGGAACTCCTTAATAGATCCAGAGCTAGCAGTTTAGGATCGAGACAACTTTTTGATAAATGGAGACAGGGGGGAGGGTTTGCGGATAAAAGCGATGAGGGGGAGAAGACGGAAGACAGTAAAAGATCAAGGGAAGAAGAAGAGGGGTATGAGCAGGGAGATGAAAAGTTGCGGAAAAAGATAAAAAAGAAGTCTCCAACGGAGAGGAATAAAGCAATAAGGAAAGTCGATCTAGAGAGCCTGGAAAATCTAATTAAGGGTTTTAGAGAGGAAACGAACCGAAGTCTGAATGGCATGCAAAAGCGAGGGGAGGAGGTTTGGGAAGAAATGAGGAAAGTTAGAGAGAAGTGGGAAGAATGGGATCTGGTGTGGCGGCAAGAAAAAGATTAAGTTTGGAAGCAGTTGGAGGATATTGAGAAAAATCAAAGGATAAGTGAGAAAGAGAGAAAATCGGATATGGAGAAATTGGCAGAAAGAGTGAGAAAGCTAGAGTGTAAGACTGAGGATATAAAGAAAGGGAATGAAGGGATAAGAGAAGGAGAGAGTATAAAAGAAAAGAATGAGAACGTTATCCTAGAAAATGTGAGAATGAAACCAAGATTGAGAGAGTTGGAAAGAAAAATGGAAGTAGAAGAGAAGACAAAACGGAGTAGCAATATAGTGATTAGAGGAATGAAAGTGGATAGTGAATCAGGAAGAGAAGAAGTGGAAAAGTTGATGGGTGAAATTGGGGCAAAAGTGCACGTGGAAGAGGTAAATGGAGTCGGAAGGAAGATGGAAGGTAAATCGCGCATGTTTATAGTGAAAGTGAGAAATGAGGAAGAAAAAGTTGATATCTTGAGAAAGAAGAAAGCTCTAAAGGGAAGGGAAGAAAGGATAGAGGAGGATTTGACGTGGAATGAAAGAAGAAGAAAGTGGATGATGAAACAGAAAGCATGGAGTGAAAGAGTGAAAGGGAACACGGTATGGATAGGGAAAGACAGAATGTGGATAAATGGGAATGTGTGGATATGGGATGATGAGGAAGATAAATTGAGTGAAGTGTGTAGGGAAGGCCCATGGCGACGAGGGCAAAAAGTGGAGACTAAGGATATAAGGGAGGAGGTAATGGGAACAGTAGAGTGTGAAAGGAAAGAAGTAGGAGAAAACGGAGCGACGGGGTTTCCACAAAAGTAGGGAGGGGATATAAGGACGAAAAAAGGGAGAAAGGAAGGAAGAAAGAAGTGAGAGTAGCGTTTTGGAACGTATCAGGACTAATGAATAAAGATGAAGGATTCTGGGAAGAGTTGAAGAAATGGGATGTAGTGATGTTGAGTGAAACCTGGGTAGATGAGAAGGAGTGGAAGAGAGTGAAGAGGAAGTTACCCAAGGGATATATTTGGCAGATGCAAGGGGCAAAGAAAGATAAGGTGAAGGGAAGAAAGAAAGGGGGTATGGTGTCAGGAGTGAGGAAGGAATTGGTGGGAGAAAAGAGAATAGAAATGGGATTTGAGGAAACTGATGGAGTTATAACGAGAATGGTGAAGATAGGAAAAAGAAAAGTGAGGATAGTTTGCGTTTATAGGAGAAGGGGAGAAGAAGAAGGTTGGAGTGTGATTAGGAAATGGGTGGCGAAAAAGGATGACGAATTAGTGTTGATAGGAGGGGATCTGAATGCGTGGACGGGGGAACAGGGAGGGGAAATATGGGATGAAGAGTGTGAGACTTTCAGGAGAAAATCGAAACACAAACAGGTGGACCAGGAGGGTAAGACTATGTTGGAAATCCTGGGAGAAACAGGGTGGTTTATTTGTAATGGGAACTCGGAAGGGGATGAGGAAGGCGAGATTACGTTTGCAGGGAAAGGGGAAACAGTGATTGACTACATTCTGGCCGAGGAAAGGATAAGGAGGCTGTTAAAAAGAATGGAAATAGGGAACGAAATAGGGTCAGAACACTTCCCGGTCATTGCAACGTTGAAATGCGGGAATTGGAGAAGAGAGGGAAGGAAGAAGGAGGGAGCGACACGGAAAAAAGCAAAGATGGGTAAATGGGGAGTTGATAAGCTGAGATAATATACGGAAAGAATGGAAGAAGAGAATGGCTTGATTGAAGATGGGGGAGGTGTGGATGAGATGTTGTGTAAGATGAGGGGAAGGGTAGAGAAGATAGTGGAAGAAATTAGGCCAAGTGAGGAAGAAAGAAGGGAGAAGAGAAGATGGTGGGATGCGGAATGTGTAGAGAGTAAAGAGCGCATAAAGCTATCATTAAAGAATTGGAGAAAAGGAGAGATAGACAAAAAGGAGTATAATAAAAGAAAAAGGGAACACGAGAAATTACTGGATGTCAAACGACAGGAGGAGAAGGTAAGGTACATGGAGGAGGTAGAAAAAGCAATAAAGGAAGGAAGAGAATGGGAGGTGATCAATAGAGAAAGAAGTGAATGGAAAGGAATCAATGAAGAGATAAGTATGGATGAATGGACGGCATATTTCAAGAAATTGCTAGGAGGGGTGGATAGCAAGGTGAGGGGGGATGGTAGAAAGATCAAGGAGGGAGGAAGAGAAGGTGGGAATGAGTTGACCAGAGAGGAGGTGAATCAAGCAATTGAGAAGTTAAAAAGAAATAAGGCGACAGGAGAGGATGGGATGGAAAATGAAGCGTTGAAATTTGGCGGAAGAAGGGTTAGAGAAGAGATTTGGGAAGTATGTAATAGAGTATGGAGAGGCGAAGGATGGCCGAAGGAGTGGAGAACAGGTTTGGTAGTTCCTTTATTAAAGAAAGGAGGGGGGCAAAAAGTGGAAGATTATAGAGGAATCACTCTCATGCCAGTAACGTATAAGATTTACGCGGAGGTGCTTAGGAAGAGATTAGAAGAACAGGTAGAGGAGAAAGAAAGTATTCCACACAATCAAACAGGATTCAGAAAGGGGATGGGGACAGTGGATAACATTTTCGTACTAAATTATTTAGTTAACAGGAACCTGGGACTGAAAAAAGGAAAACTAGTCGCACTTTTTGTAGATTTTAAGGCAGCTTTCGACTCGGTGAATAGAAAAGTTTTGTGGAAGGCAATGAAAGAAAGGGAGGTGGACGAAGATCTGATTGAGAGGATAAAAGAGGTCTTTACGGAGACAAAGACAAGGGTGAGAATAGGGGAACAGAAAGGAGAGGAATTTTGGACAGGGAGGGGTCTTAGGCAGGGGTGCCCGCTAAGCCCGTTGTTGTTCAGCATCTTGTTAGCAGACCTAGAAAAGAAAATGGGAAGGAAAGGTAAAGGGGGTATTGTCCTAGGAAATAAGAGAATATACTCGTTAGCGTACGCGGACGATGTGGTGCTTCTGGCAGAGAATGAAAGTGGAATGAACTTGCTAATGAAAGGATTCGAAGAGTACATGAGAGAGAAAGACCTGACAATTAATGTGACAAAGACAAAAATAGTATGTTTCAGGAAGAGAAAGAATGAAGTAAAGTATGGATGGAAGATAAATGGGGAAATGGTGGAAATGGTAGAGGAATTTTGTTATTTAGGATTCTGGTTCGAAGCGGGAGGTGGAAACGATCTGCAAGTGAAAAAAAGGATGGAAAGTGCGAGTAAGGTGATGGGTCAAGTGTGGGGGATTGGAAAAAGAAGATTCAAAGAGGACTGGAAGATGAGAGTATGGATGTTTGACTCACTGGTATGGTCTGTGATGTGTTATGGAGTGGAGATTTGGGGATGGAAGGAGTACAAAAAAAGTAGAAAACATGCAAGAGAGATTTCTGAGATGGGTTATGGGAGTGAGTTGGAACTGCCCAGGTTATATGTTGAGAGAAGAAACAGGAAGAGAGAAATTGGTGATAAGGCAGAGGAAAAGGGTATGGAATTTCGAAGAGAAACTTAAGAGTGGTAAGGGTAGCAAAGTTGCACAAGCATGCCTGCAGGAAATATTAGATAGAGAGAGGAGAGGAAACACGGGACATTCAAGATGGGAGGAGGAGAGATGGAAAGTGAGAAGAGAATGGAGAATGTGTGACGAGGGGAGGGAGTGGCAGGTAGTAGAGGGGGAAATGAGTAAGAAGCAGGAAGAGCAGAGGTGGGAAAAGATTATAGAGTCAAAATATAATAAATGGTATAGATTCATCAAGATGGAAGGGGTCCCAGAATATTTAGGGAAATTGAAAAAGGAGAGCAGGTGGTCCAGAATGATACGCTTCAGAATGGGAGAAGGTATGAATGAGTGTAAATATTGGATGAGTGAAGAAATGAAAATGTGTAGGGTATGTGGGTATGAAAGGGAATCTTGGGAGCACGTGTTGGAGAGATGTACAGGGGAAGAGGAAGGGGGAAAGAGCGTTGTAGATAAAGTTAGGTGGATACTGAGCGGTTGTGGACAAGGGGAAAAGTGGATGAAGAGCTTAGAAGAGAAAAGGGAAGAGAGAATGCATGGGGAAGGTGAAAACCAAAATTGAAATATGGATAAGGAAAATTAGTGTTGCGTGTCTTTGAAAAGCTTGAAGAATAATGGTAAGAGGAAACGGAAGCCCTGGAAGGTCTCGCGCACTTGTTAGATAATAGTTATTAGCTAGTAAGATAATAGTTAAGAACTTGTAAATAATAAGAAGGCGAAGCGACTATAGGTTAAGATAAGCATAAGGCATAGAGGATAAGAGAAATTGTAAAAGATGTAAAGGGAACGGAGCCCTCAAACCCGTAAAAGGGAGAGTAATAAAATACTACTACTACTACTACTCTAAGAATTAATTTTTCCAAATAAAAAACATTGAAAATCTTCAATCCGTTCAATTTTTCAATTATTTATCAATTTTGTTCAAACTTTTAAACGATTTAATTATCCTTTAACATGAGTCAAATTATGCTAACATTTTTTTCAATTCTGGAAACTTTGAAGAAGTTTCCTTAAAATATTTCAGACGTTTCTTTAAATTTTTTTAAATCTTTAGATACATCCTCTAAGAATTAATTTCTCAAAATATAAAATCATTTCAAATTTTAATCTTTTCAATTTTTAAATTATACATAAATCTTCTTAAATCTTTCAAACCATCTAATTATCTTTTAAGATGAGTCCAATTTTTCCTTTATTTTTTTCATATTTTGAAAACTTCCAACAAGTATCCGTAAAATATTTCAGATTATTCTCCAAAAATTCTGAAATCAATCTTTTGAAATATTCGCCAAGAATTAGTATTTCCAAATAAAAAAACATGTAACATTTTCCATTCGTTAATATTTGAAATTATTTATAAATTTTTTCAAAAACTGATTAGCCAAGTATTTATCTTTTAAAATGTGCCAAATTAGTCCAACATTTGTTTTTATATTTTGAAAAATTTGAAGAAGTATCCTTGAAATATTTCAAGATTTTCTTTCAACATTTTTCAAATATTTAAAAATTTAATCCAAGAATTAATTTCTCCTAATGAAAAATGATTTAAAATTTTCAAACCCTTCAATTTGTAACCTATTTTAAATTCTTTTTAAAACTTTTAAACCACCTGATTATATTTTAAAATGAGTCAATTTCACCCACATTTTTTTTAATGTTAAAAACTCTAAAGAAATGTCCTTAAAATATTTTAGAGTTTTCTTTTAAACATTTTGAAATATTTAAAAATATTCTCTGAGAATTAATCTTTCCAAATAAAATTTTTTTTATATTTATCATCCGCTAAATTTTTCATTTATCTTTTAAAATGTGTCCAATTTTTCCAACATTTTTTTCTTCCAATTTTGTAAACTTTGAATAACTTTCCTTAAATTATTTCGGATTTTTTCTTTTAAAATTTGTTATATCTTTAGAAATATTCTCTGAGCATTAATTTTTCAAAATATAAATTATTGTAAATTTTTAAACCATTCAAATTTTAAATTATTGTTAAATCTTTTCAAAACTTTTAAACCATCTGATTATCTTTTGAGGCTCATGTAGGGGGTAATCTAACCTACAATACTCACCTCAAAAAATTGATTTCGAATGCTGGCGCACCGAAAGGATGTCAGGGGGCAATTTTTTTCCCCGCAGGAAGCACATATCCCTATTTGAGGGGGAAAGTCCCTCCGAAACGTCAACACACGCGATAAATATTAAAAAATTAACAAAATAACACAGTTTTCAAACGCCGAAAAAAAGTAAACAGAAACAGTACAATAAGCGCCGCGTGGTACCTCGATCGATCACTAAATCTATTTAAAAAGGACTTCTGGCGCCATATTAAAAATAGAAAAAGCATTGAAAAATATGTAGGAGTGATAATTGTTAATAAGTTATAATATATTATTTAAAAAACATAACAAATAAATATTATTTTGAAAAAAAGAAAAAAAAGAAGGAAAAATATATTCAACGCAAAATACTGACTGATAAAATAGATAAATAAAACTTTCCATATTTCCTTATAATTCTGAGTTGATCTTATAACATTCCCTTCACACCACCGACACTGAAGAAATAATTTACATATAGCTGAAGAAGATTTGGTAAAGATTTTCCAAATTTGTAATTAGCAAAAATAAGCATTTTCCACAAAATGCAAAGTTATTGTGTTAATGATTTTTTCAGAGAAACCTTAGGCTATGTAATGTAACCCTAACACTCCATCAAATCCACCCACGTATTAGAAATC
>CAKNYM010043540.1:0-17399 GCA_932195095.1 Andricus curvator
CTGAAATCCTTAGCTGTTTAACTGAATTTATTTAACCACAATTAAAAGCTGGTTCTAAGAAAATAATAATTTACATTTTTTATATAAAAGCAGATTTTAATATCATTGATTTTTACATAAAGTCAATATTATATGAGAATAGTCATTTATCAAGCTCAGAACAGAGGGCAGCACCGAGAGTGGCGATACATCTAGTATGCAGGAACAAGGCATTACCTACAGTTTCCTTAGTGTTTTTTTTTCTTGTTATTTGGAAGGCGATGTGATCCTTTATTTTACATTCAAATGCCACATATACACACAAATTTTTCAAGAAGAAAGTGTAGGAAGGTCAACACATCTTTTCAACTCTCTAACAGACGATTTTGAGTATATAATCATTGAATCTAATATTTTCAGTATCTACTTGACTTAATTGTAATATTTATAGTATCCTCCTCCTCCTCCTCCTCCTCCTCCTCCTCCTCCTCCTCCTCCTCACTCTCTATTCTTTATCGTATCCTCATCATGCTCATCCTTCTCGTCCTCTATTCTTCCACATACATTTTAATAGTTTATTTAACTTGATTTAGGATAAATCAAGATTCAACAGGGAAATCGTGATTACACCTACAAGAAAAAGCAGCATATCCTATGGTGGCGCACTCTATGATAATCTTTGCTAACCCCAGGTTCCCGTTTTAGTGAAACAAAGTTTCGTCTACTAAGTTGGAACAGTTGAATCAATTGTATATCCATTATTCTGTTAACCAGAAATCCTTGTCACTTTAAATGGATTTATTTAATATACGTAATCAATACTTCATTCAGCATTTTTAGTATTATTTAATTAAATTTCTATATCACTAAATGTTGATTTAAGAGTTCTAGAAAGTAGGTGTTCATGTTATCACTAGATCATTGTATTATTTTTTAATGTTTGATTCGCAGTATTCTTGCATTAGATTTTAATGTTGCTGAATTTATTTCATCATTCATGGTACTTTATTTCAATGTTTCAAGTAAGTAAATTGAATCTTTTTAGCAGATTACTCTATTATGCTAAAGATGATTTCAACGTTTCTCACTGATTGATTTTATACTGAGCTGATTTTATAAATTCTAACAAGAGCATTCGAATTATATGTTTTTTTCATCCCAAAATAGTTTAATCAATATTATTAAAAAATTATTACGTGGCTACCAGGTATTAATTGCTAATAGATTATGTGACATCTGAGTTATATCGATTTAAGATTCTAAATCTCTCACTGTGATCCACTGGATGTAATAAGGTCTCTTAAGAATCTGTTGGTATTTTTCAAGATTCATGCATAATTTGTATATGGTTTGATTCATTTGCAGAGGCATGCTGTGAGATTTATGATTTTTTTTTTTTGAGTCGCTCAATCACAAAGCCGTCTGAAATCTTGCAAATGTTACAAAATTATTTTTTTTGTTGCAATACATAGCTCTCTCTCTCTCTCTCTCTCTCTCTCTCTCTCTCTAGCTTACACATACACACATGCTTCATACCTTGCTGTCACTTTATTGGGAGTTGATTTTTTAGAATATAAAAATTAATTTAGTCTATAGCTTATAAGTAAATTACATCACATGGTTCTCTCTTGCACATACTTCACTCATATTATTATTTATCCTTTCTTTTCTTCATCATAAGAAGGTGTTTCGTGGACTTTCTTGAAACAGCTTCTTCTGTATTTAAAACCCATTGACGTTTATGTTTAAACCAATGAGATGATGTCATAAATGTTAGTTTGAATAGAAAAACTTCGTTTCTGTTGTAATAAACATTCACCTAACTCCTCCAAATTGTCATATCAGCTCTCGTTCCAGCACTTATTTGGATGCTTCTTTGTCTTGGTTGGATTTATACTTTTTCTATGGTATATTCATCATTTTTATTGTTACGTATGATATAATAAGAGTAAAATATTTTTAAAAAAATGAGTTCCTTCTCCTTTTTCTTTCGTAGAAAGCAATATATGCATTTGTATTCATAAATCAGAATTCTCCACTATACATATACGTATTACCATCTCTGCTATTAATCTTCCTTACATATCCTGAACATTTTCAAATATGAATATTATTTCATTGATCATACAATTTTCACTGAAAAGCCATTATCGAACAAACCACTATTCTTTTAATATATACATTAATTCAACTGTCTTTCAGTAGTGTCCATTCAGCAAGCTCTTCCAATAAACCGAACACACATTGAATAATTATGCATTATTATATATCCTCAGATTATTATTATTATGAAACTACATGTAGAATGTTTTTGAAACTTTTTCTAGAAAAGCTGCTTAGACAAATTTGACACTTACAATTGCGCAATATTATTTTGTGACCATCTGTGGAATGGTCTTGATGTCGGTAAAGTAGAGATGCACCTTCCTTTTGGAAAAGTGACTCAGTAACCCTCTTGTATTAGTGGTCCAATATCTTGCATCTAAATACATAGATTTGGCTCAGTAGCCCTCTCGTGAAAAAGTGTTTCTGTCTCCCTGGTTCAGTACCTCTCTTGCATCAATGTTGGTAAGGTAGGAATTCAGGATGATGTTATCAAAATATTTCAGAAACTTAGCACGGACATGAACCACTTTAACTGTAAAATGTTCTCTAATAATATATCTACCTCTTTGGGTTATAGAAGTTTTTCTAGACTGCAGAATGGTTTTCACGAATTATTTGCACACTAAATAAAGACAGGAATTTTTAGTTGAATATGTTATCTCTAAGGAAGCAATAAATCATCCTTGTTTTTCTTGCAATAACTATATGACGCTGTATAAATTGTCAGGAGAATGCAAAATATAACCTTAAAAGTATCTACGCGACATTCTTTAGATAATAAATAACCTTGAAGCTGTATGAATTCAGAATTGTGCAATATTATTCTTTGATGTCATCAGGACCCTCTTAGAATATATATCCAGAGTCCGTCTTGTAAAAGTGGCTCAAAAGTGAGATCCAAAGTCCGTCTTTTAATGCGTATCCAGACCCCATCTTACTTTTTGCTTCAGAACCCAGCTTTACCCATCTGATTTATGATTGAAAATTTCGAAATATTTGATTATATTTATTTTGTATTTAGCTTGTTTTTTATACATTTATTTTTAATTTTCAACGTGTATTAGGCAAAACTGGCCTTTCCAAATAAGTGAGTAAGCCTGGAATAAAATGCATTCTGTATTATCTCTCTTTCGAGCCTCGAAATTGTTTGCAGTATCTTATTTCATGTAACACGTCGAGAGGTTGACGGACCTAGCATATGACAAAAGAATGATTATTTATCAAACGTTGTAGGTTGACTATGGAATCAAACTTTTATGAGCAGTAAAAACAAGTGATCTCTAGATAACGAAAACAGGGACTAATGAAATTTATGCAGACACGGTCAGTGCATCAAATGTTTTCTAAAATCAAAACGTTTAAACACATCTGAACATTATCTCGAGTCCTCGCTCGCTACTCGATACTAGAATAAAGCAATAAGAATCCCGAGCATATGACCTTACTCGAAGAAATGCTTTATTCCTTTAGATACTCTTTTACCTATATTATTCGATTGGCTTGAAATATTTTTTAATTTTAATTTTTTTTATCTTCCTCTTTATCCTTGAGTTCTAGAAGATTCTACGTTATAATCAACACGTTGGGATATAATTTTTTGCAACGCAAAATGTAATGTGTTATTGAACATAACCTTGAACTTGTTTACGAAAAATGGCGCAGTATAGTTTGATGATGTCATCAGGAATATTCTAGAAAACTAAGCACATAGCTCTTTTTATAGACGCTTACCCCCTCTACCATTTTTCTGGAGACTTTTGCACAATGTTGCCAGATATTACATCATATGATGCAACAAAGTTCTGGAAGATTCTACATTATAATCGACACGTTTGGAATATAATTTTTTGCAACGCAAAATGCAATGTGTCATTAGAATAACCTTGAACTTGTTTACGAAAATTCTTTCCAGAAATTTCGCAGTATAAGTTGATGATGTTATTAAGAATATTCTAGAAACTAAGCACTACAGCTGTAGAATATCGGTAAGGTAGGTTTTTATGGTTTCTGATAGTAAATATATCTACCTCTTTATTTCAAAGTTCTAAAACGATTCAACATTGTAGAAAAAAATTTGACCGCAGAATTAAATTATTTAGCTGGAAAGCAAAATAAAAATCTATAAAACTATATTATACAGTAGCTTTAGTGGATGTTTGAAAATTTCAAAATATTTGCTTTGTATTTAGGTTATTTTTCTTATAAATTTAAATCTTCAACGTGTAATAGGCAAAACTGCCCTTCCTAAATAAGAGATGAAAAAGATGATGAAAAACGAGCATATATCTGTGAATAAAAAAGTTATGTGACCTCATATCATGTGTCGTTAAGAAGCGATAAGTCTCGGACAGTGCACTCTTAATATATATATATATAAGTTAAAGCACGTGTGAAAAAGCTTGGAATAAAATGCACGCTGTATTATCTCTCTTGAGTCTCGAAATTGTTTTGCAGTATCTTATTTCATGTAACACATCGAGAGGTTGACTGGACCTAGCATATGGCAAAAGAATGAATATCAAACTGTGCGGGTCGACTAAGAAAGCGAACTTTTGCGAGCAGTAAAAAGAACTGATCTCTAGAGAACGAAAGCAGAGTCTAATGAAATGTGTGCAGCTTAAGACTGCCGATGCATAAATGCTGCTTCTGAAATCAAAACGTCTAAAACAAGTCTGGACGTTATCTTTCTAGTCCTCGCTCGCTACTCGATGCCGGAATGAAGCGATAAGAATTCTGAACATATGACCTACCATAAGAAATGCTTTATTCCTGTAGACAATCTCTTAACTATATTATTAAAATTTTTTTTAATTTTAATTTTAATTGTATCTTCCTCTTTATCTTTAAAAATTCTAGAAGATTCTACATTATAATCGACACGTTTGGGATAAAATTCTTTTTTTGCAACGCAAAATATAACCTTGAAAGTATTTACGCGAAAAATGCTTGAGATAAGAAATAACCTTGAACCTGTTGTTGCATGAATTCAGAATTGTGCAATATTATTCTATGATATCACCCTCCAAAAATACATATCCAGAGTCCGTCTTGTAAAAGTGACTTAGAACCCGTGGCTTAGAACCCGTCTTGTAAAAGTGGCTTAGAAACCGTGGCTTAGAACCCGCCTTGTAACGCGTATCCAGACTCCGTCTTACTTTTTGAGTTAGAAACGCGATAAATCATCCTTGTTTTTCTTGCAATAACTATATTACGCAGTAGAAATTGCCAGGACAAAGCAAAATGTAACCTTGAAAGGATTTACGCGACATGCTTCAGATAAGAAATAACCTTGAACCTGTTGTTACTTGAATTTAGCTGGCACAATTGCGCAATATGACTGTGACGTCATCATCAAGGAATGTTGAATGTTCTCGATGCCGGTAAAGTAGGTCCAGTACCCCTCTTGTATCAGTGTCGGTAAGGTAGGAATGCATGATGACGTCATCAGGACCCTCGAGAATGTTCTAGAAGCTTAGCACGGACATGAACCACTTTCAAGAAAAATTTAGCACGGACACGAACCACTACAGCTAGAATCTTCTCGATGTCGGTAAGGTAGGAATATTGCGTTAGAAACCCCCCTATACATCTACTTACATATCGACCACTTCAAAATTCGGTTCGTTGAGACCAGTTGCGACTTTGAGGATATAAAACGTGTTTACCTTTTGAAATCCTACACTACTCGACACATACACAACTACACTCAGTGGTCAGTTTGCGAAACTTTCTGGCTTACGTTAGGGAACTTCCCCCACCACGGGAGCCCCCGGACCTGTGTATACGACCGTGTTTGAAAATAATTTGCAGTAAGCACGTAAAATCACAAAATGCACATAAAAATATATACATTAGAAATATTAATAAATAGTAATATATCACATGAGGGTGTTCCAAAAAAGGCTTTATTTTTTTCTAAAATAGGTCCTCTAAGAATTATATCTTTTGTTATCAAAATCATCCCCGATTTTTTTTATTTCAAAGAAAATATTTAGGGCTCGCCCAAGCCCTTTTTTGCGAAAAATGCTTTTCTTATTTTAATTGCCGCGGTTAATAAATTATTTTTCTTAATCATATCTGCACTATATTATGTTTATTGGAGTACATCACCCGGATTTTTCATAGAATCTTGAAAAAATACTTGGGGGTCTCGCAAACACATTTTTGTACGGCCCCTAAATATGTTTTTAAAATGAAAAATCTGGGTGATTTGTTTCACTAAAAGTAATTCTGTCCAGGAATGACAGGAAATTAAAATAAAATAAACCTTTTTTCATTAATGGTCCTCTGAGACCCTAAAGAAATATTTTTTTATTCCGTCAAAATTCAGAGGTCTTTTGAAATCAAAAGGAATAATTTTTAGGGAACCGATTTTAGCAAAAATAAAGCCGTTCTTGGACGACACTGATATCCCATGTACAAAGTATATGAACATTTTGAAGCGTATAGTTAACTTTAATACGAATATAAAATGTACAAGAAATATCAAATAATTCAAGTGCTTTGGAAAATGTCATACACAAGCCTGAATTTTAGATTTTTATGAGTTAAAAAGCGGCAGTGCTTGATGAAGAACATAAAAAAGAAGTAGGGTAAGGAGGGGCAGCGCCGACCGGTGGGGCAAAGGTAACTTTGCTTATAACATCGCTATTATTTAACAATTTTCATTCTACTTTGCATTAAATAAATCTGTTTCATTATAGAGATAGCGTTACTTACTGATATCTTGAAAATTGACGTTGTAAAAGAAAAATTATGCAGAAAAGAGTTTTGACAACGAAAGAATGGAAGATTCGCTGGCAGAATTGTAAAGTTTTCGACGTTAATGGCAATACTTACAGTATGAAAATTTGACATTTTGACAGATAAAACAATATCACATTATGTCATTATAATAATTGAACGTAATACAAGTCCAAAGTGTATTTAATATCGTAAATAATTGAGGCCTCACCAGTGGGGCAAGCCCGACCAAAATAATAGTTTACACGTGCTTAGGTTATAAACGTATCATAAGTTTGGTCGATAAGTCATCGGTAATGTAGAACAGCCACTTATCTTCTGGGCTACATGCAAGAAACTCTATTATATATTATTATTTTCAATCCGTCGGTAGAGCGGGTGTTCTGTACTGGTACGGTAGAAACCTTTGCGCGTACTCCGTCTCTAGTTGAATGTCAACTAATAAGAGGTTATATCACAGCTATCACTATTTTTATTAAAAATAACTTATTCTTCTTGCTGAATATGTTTAAAGGTAATTTTTCCAATACATAAAATACCACAGACGCGGAACATCATGTTTTCCACTCTTCAGATGTTTTGATTTTCATAAAAAGCTGCGGTTGGCTTTGCCCTCCGATGTGGGGCAAAGCCGACGAAATAGAGCTTGTCAGAAATAATTCAATTATTAAATCATTGTTTTATTCATATAATTGTTACTTATAGAATTATGATGTACAATAATGTAGGACTCGAAATGGGAAAAAAATGGATCAATTCCACATCTTATTAACTTTAAAAAAATCATTGACTGTTAACTGGTCGGCGCTGCCCCTCCTTACCCTATTTGTTTAAAAATCTCCGATTATTGTTTCACCACTGATCAGTCGAAGTATCTCTGGATAATCCAAGGATCTTCAAAATTGCACGAAGAGGTTGTTCTGGTGGAAAAACAATTTAGTAAATTTAAGTTGTACCTATTTTGGTTTTGATAAGGCAGAATAGTATGTATGATCAAAGTCAGTATGCACAACTTGGCTAGACCGTCCATCGTTATCCATTGCTGCTCGAATAGAGGCCTTTTGCAATTCGGTTAGTTTTGACAATCTATGCTCGGATGCTGTTCGTTTCTTCTTCGTGGAGTGGAAACGTTGTTGTTCTACTTTTTTATGGCTAGGAAAATTTGACAGTCTTGGAAAATTTGGCCCAGACTGTTGTGAATTTTCTATGTCAACTGGATGCTGCTGTAAATACTGTATAATACCTTCCAGAGGTTGTATCATATTCGATACAGCCTCAAGTGTGGTAGCGCTGGCAGTGTCACCGGCAATATTAAGGAGTGCTTTGAAACGAGCCAAAGTCGACACAGAATCTCCTACACGGAAAAAAATGGATCGTTAAAAAAACTCTGTGAACCAGCAGCTCTAACTATTTTAAATTGAACCTCAGCTTTTCGTCGGTGAATTTTGTTAAAATTACTATTTCGCATTCAGGTTATTTGAACTGACTTCTTAAAAGAGTAGGATGAACAATTTCAAATAGTAGGATGCACTGCACCAGTTGGTAACCGTCCACACTCAGGAGAATAAGAGTTACTATTTCGTGTAGTATGCCTTACTTCTGTGAAGAGTAACTTTGCCGATTTCGCATTGTAACGCATATATGTATATGTATATATGCACTGCACGCATTCTATACACGATTTATAAATAGATTAGCTCCAAACTTTCGACAACAAAAATTATGTGAAACGTCGATCGATTTGAAAAGGAAAAAATTATTTTATATATTGATTACTGCACTTAATTTACGATTATTGTTACACAATTGCACGCACAGAGGCTTACACATACGATCGCACGCTCAAACGCTTTGGAAAATCGCCCCCGCTGGGGAATCGAACCCTACCTAACTACCTAAAACCTGTCCTAAAACCTAAATCTAGCGCACGTGTTAGTCAAGTGAGCTACGGAACCGCTTAAATTTTTCGGACAAACTCTGGGTCAAGCGGTTTCTCTGAGAAAAACGTGGCCAGCTAAGAAATTATAATGAATAATTACTTAAAATTTTTTTAATTAATCTCTTACTGATGATTTCTAATATTTTGTAACGAGCTTGGGAAAAATATTTTGCTTAGAAGTATTAACTCACACAGTAAATATATTATTAGTAATTTATATGTAATATTATAAAATGATTAAAATTACAATTTTTAAACAGTACATATTTTGTATTATTGAAAATTAAGACTTGAAAAAATGTTTTCGAATGAAAGTTTTGATTTTATTTTATTACCATCTCACTTTACTTAACACGCAACATTCATTTACATAACTGATATATAAATAAAAAATAGTTTAAACATCGTAATAATATATCAAATGCAAAATCGAAATCACTATTTTAAGATGAGACAAACGTTGAATTGTGATTTAAATTTAAATTTTTTGCACAAATAAATTTTTCTCATGAGATATGGGGATGCTGAATTAGAATAAAAACTGTTTAAAACAAACAAAAAATATTCGGTTCCGAGAAATTGATATCAGGGTGCACAATCTTCCCCTGTTTTTCTTAGTTTCCCCTTTTTTCTTGAAATTCCCCTTTTTTCCCCTATTCTCAAAAACCTTCCCCCTTTTCTCTTTAAATATACGATATTTCAAATTGTACCCATTATTGAATAATAATTAAAGCAATTATAGCACTTAAATAAATTATTTATGAATAAATAAGGTACACGTTCTAAGTTCAGACTATTAAAAATAAATACTCTTAAACAAATTTGAAGATGAAACATTTTAAAGCAAGTTGAAGATGTGAAAACTGCCGACAGAAGTTATTATCCAATATAAAATTGGAACAGTTACAAAATATATATTATTCTTTAAATAAGTATTAGAAGATTAATACATGTTAGTTGAAATGTACAAAGTTAAATACCTAATGAAAAAATGGAATATTCCAAACTCATCAACTGCAATTTTAAATGTTCTAACTTGAGCAATTTTTAATTTTTTTAAATTTTTACTTGAAAATTTAACTATTGTTGAAACTATTTTTGGTTGAAAATTAATTTTTTTTAACTCACAATTGAACTATTCCATTTGTGTTTGAAAAATGATCTTTTTTAGTTAGAAATTGAACTATTTGGTTACATGTTCAAATTTCGTCCAAAAGTTATATTTTTTGGCAGAAAGTTGGTTAAAAATGTAACTATTTGGTTGAAAATATATTTATTTTGTTGAAAAGCTGTCTTTTTGGTTGAAAATCAAACTACTTTGTTAAAAATGCACTTTTTCAAACTGAAAATTGCAATTTTTTATTGAAAATTATTTTTTGTATTGAAAGCTTATATTTTTGAGTTAAAAATTCGAGTGTATTATAGAAAGTACTTTTTTTGGCACGAAAATTCAATAAATAGGTAGAAAATTGGTTTTTTCATTTGAAAATTAGTTTCTTGAAATGAAAATGTAGCAATTCCATTTTTGGTTCAAAGTTGATCTTTTTTATTTTGAAAATTCAAATATTTGGTAAAAAATTTATGTAATCTGTTAAAAATTCGTCCTTTTTTTGTAGGAAAATAATCTTCTTGCTTTAAAATTCGACATTTTGAATACAATTTTTTTTCTTCATTGACTAAAAAATCTTTTTTGGTTGAAAACTCAACTCTTGTTGAAAATTCGTGTTTTTGGGTTAAAGATTCAACTGTTTTGTAGAAAATTTGAATTTTTTCTGGAAAATTCAATAGTTTGGTGATTTTTTAACAACTTTGTAAAAATTCATAATTTTAGGTAATGTTTTTTTTCTTGTTTGTTATTCGATTTTTGGTTAAAAACTTTTGTTCTTAATTCAACAATTCAGCTATTTTGTTCAAAAATTATTTTACTCGTTAAAAATTTAAAATTGCGAAAGTTAAAAATAAATTTCTTGCTCAGTTACAATTTTTTTGAAAATGTGCAAAAACATGTTTTTTTTGGATTGAGTCATACGCACACATTTAAAAAAATTTGAATATGTCGAAACTGAAATTTATTCAGCTTGAACCAAAGAAACATTTTTTTTTATTTTTCGGAAAAAAATGTTTGTCGTGAATTAGGATTTTTGGGATTTCATATCTTTTTTTGCGATTTTCGAACGTTATAAACACCACGAAAAAAATGTTTCCCATGGATAAAAAATAATAGCATGTTTCTTTGGTTCAAGGTGACTAAATTTCATGTTCGAATCAATCCAAAAAACATGTTTTTGTATATTTTCCAAAAATTTTCAATTAGGCAAATTTTTTTTTTAATTGAAAAAAATGGTTTAATTGTAAATTTAAGAAAGAGAACAGAAGATATTGACCGATTTCAATTGTTTTAAATTTAGATTGAAAGTATTAATTATAGGGGTGAGCGGGGCACGGGCGGCACCCTAACTTTGAGTGAATTTTTTAACATTAATAGTATTTTTTACACTGTCCAAAAAAAATCAACAAATAAAATGAATGTTTATAAATGAAATTCTATTCGAATAAAAATTTAAAACGAACGCGTTTAATTTGTAGAAATAAAAATAAGCAGGCGTCAAAGTGGGGCACAGAAGGTCTCTGCGGGGCAGGCAATGTCATCCAGGTGGGGCACAAATGGCACGGTAAACTCGCGAATAAAAACGAGATCGATAAATGGTACTTTTTTGAATAGTACTACAAAATATAAATAAATAAAATAAAATATATTTTTTATTTAATAATTAACTTTGATTATTTTTTGGAAGTTTTATTATCACATTTGTTTTTATTTTATACAAATTTTATTATAGCTAAAGAGATGAAATGTTAATATTTAAATGTGAGATCTAAAATATAATAATAAAATATATTAATATTTATATATTAATATTAACGAAGTTTAGAATTTTTAAGGAAACCCCTTATTTAATCGACTTCTTCCAGACCATTTATACATTTATTTACATAAATGGTCTGGAAGAAGTCGATTAAATAAGGTTTTTCCCTAAAAATTCTAAATTGTTATTCCCAGACGTTAAATCAAGAATATTTACATCACGAAAATTCTTGTCATATATTAACGAAGTTGTTTTAAAGATGAGGTTAAAAATCAGCTGTTCTCTCTGAACACAGCTTAGAACGGCGCGAGTGTGACATGTCGTGCCCCACCTTCGGGTGCCGATCTCTGCCCCACCTCGATACTTTATTTATTTTTTAAATAACTATTTAACTACATGTTTGAGAGAAGTGGTTAAAAAAATAAATTAAAGTTCGAGTTTCAAACTTTAGAATAGACCCAGTTTTAAGGATTATTGATACTTATTTTTCCTTTTCACGAACGTTCGAAATTCGATGGCGCATCAGATTTTTATGCTCCAAATTTCAATCACTAGAATTTTATTTCATTTTTTACAAAATAACAAATTAATTGGTTTCAAATACAACTATGCATTTAGTAGATGCCAATAAAAAAGAAATTGATTTTTTTTACTCATTTTACAAGTTTTTAGAGGGGTGCCCAGCTTATCCGCCCTGACGTCAGTGCCCCGCTTTCCCCTAGTAAGGATGAAATGACAAATCTTGGAAAGAAATATTTATGAGAACGATGTCAAACATATCAAAATTGTGTATTTAACTAATTTTATTTTTTCCCAGAATTTTTTATTTCACTCTGGATGAGTTTCCAAGTATATCCAATTTTTAAAAATAAATCTTGAATGGCAGAAATCATTGAAAAATCATTAAAAGTTATTTAAAAATGTAATATTTCTTAAGAAAAGGTTGTTTGTTCTTTTCGACATATAAAAATAAATGTTTAATCTTTCCCCTATTTTCCCCTTTTTCGTGTGAAAACCACCCTATTTCCCCTTTTTTGAGCTCCTTTTACGCTGTGATCCCTTTAATATCAATGATCGCGATATCATAGTAGTATGGTAGATTTTATTGTTGTTGAAAATCTGAAAAAAAATTAGAAAATATTTTTTTTTTCATGAAATGGTAGTAATTTCTACAAATATGAATGTGAAAAGGTTGAAAAAATTATTACTACGTTAAAATTGGAAATTAATTTGAACTCAAATTTTATTACAAATTATTTTTTGATTATTGGTTCAAAAAATGATATGTCCAAAACAATGTATTATTCTACTGAAAAAAAATTCTTCCAAATAATATAATATTTGAACCTAGGTGGCTTAATCAAGTACGATCCTAATCAATTTTATTGTTATAAGAAATTAAAAATATCATAAGCAGAAAATTCCATAGTAGAAATAATGTAAAAAAAGTATTATTTTTATATATAATTCTTCAGAATATTTTTAAATTCTGAAAATTTTGTACAAAACAAAAAAACAGTATTGAAGTATAAATTAGAGTTATTCACTATGTTCATTTATAATAATTATCTCCACTGATATTATGATAAAAGAGAAAACATTATTATCATTATTATCTTTTTTAATTTCAAACGGACCGACTAAAAAATGTTGCGAAGGGGGCCTACACGTTTCTAGTTGTACCACTGAACTTACTTACAATTTCAAATAGTAAGGCTAACGATCTCGCGCAGTGCATATTGCAATGCGAAAAAGCAGATCGAACTCACTTGCAAAAGTCAAACTCACAATTCTTTGCTTACTATGAAAATTAGTTATTCATACAGTTTACATGTTCAAATGTACTATTTCAAATAGTTATTGAAGCTACTTGTTCTAGTAATCTTTCTTTTTACAATTTGAAGTAGTAATGCTGACTTTAGACTTTGTATATTTTGAGATCACTTATCAAAAACTATTTGAATTGTTTCTTGTGCAATGCGAACAAGTAAACTTCAAGTTAACAATACATAAAAGTGAATCTAACTATCTACTTTTTTCCGTGTATGTCACCTGACTGTCCTCGAGATGCCTGAATAACGTGGTCGTTCAGTCTTCAAAGGCTACAGTGGCTTCTTCTTCATTTACCGCAAGAGAAAACTTTTTTTTGACATTCGGATAGAAGCATGTATATGCTTACAAAAGTTTGCCTTGATCTTGTAGTCAACGCAGGTACATGTGAATTGGTGAACGCAGATGAGACAGTCAGGACACGACAAAGGACTTCCTGAACAATTGTTGGAGGTGCTCATTGATACGGCGTATGTCCCTCTTCCTGGTGTCGCTGAGTGCACAGTCCACGTATTTTGGTCAACAGCTTTTATCTTACTATCTTCGATATCTTTGCTTCGTTTGTGACTGTGGGCGATCTGTTCCATACGAAAGGTTGGCTTGTTCTTTGTCATTGGTATGATCTTTTCAAACACTTGATCACACTTGCAAACAATATATTTTCACTCAAAACACCGACACTTTTGACGAAATCAGAGGGAAGGCCCAAAATTCTAAGACTTTATTCTTTCTTATTATTATAAGCATTTGATAATTTATTGTGGTAAACGACGTCAAAGTGAAATCCTTTGGAAATCAATTCATGATGGAGAATTTCCTTAGAGATCAATCTGTCGGGCACTCTTGTAACTGCACTATTATCAACCGCTGCAGGAAATCTGAGCTGATAATTATTTTTCTCATTTAATTTAGCAAATTCTCCTTGCAGAAATAATGATCGATCTAAAAATATACAGATAAGCGAGCTTTTGCGAAAAGAAATGTAGAAAAAATGTGTGCATTAGTAATTCCTATATAAAATATGTACGCGATATTTAGAAATTTTGGACAAGTTTTTAGTTATAATTATAATAGTATTATTATCTATTATTGTAATATATAATATAATATATGTACTGGATGCGCTTTTTGGCGAATTTCGAGAAAAAACTGGTTTGAAAAATTCAAAGCAAATCATATATCAATAGTGACATTGACTTTCAGACCCGTGTAGAAATTTGGTCATGGCCCAAACAGGGCCCAGGCTTGGCAAAACTAGGCCCTGGCCTGGCGATCTAGCCTGCGCCAAGCTTGAATGAAACGCCAAATCTGGCCAGGGCCAGGTTATATTGCCAGGCTCGATCGCCCAGCTTGGCCCAGGCTTGGCCCTAGTTTATTATCGATTCCAGCCAGTTATCATTTCTCAAACTACTACCAGAATCTGTGGTAACCTCAACTTCGGCGACATGGTAATTTTCATTTTCCCTTACAAGATTCTGATTTAAAATATTCTCTCCAATGATCTGATCCACATTTCCAAATTGAGGTATTTCATTGATTATCTCGCCGGGTTCTGATTCTTCCTCATCATCTGTGTCATCATCATCTATATACAATAATTTTTCAATTTACGTCCGCCATGCTTGTTTTGTAAATTAAAGTTTTAAACATCATTACATACATCAACAATATATTTACACTCGATAATTCGATGAAAAAGTTTTCTCAATTTGAGGTTAGAAGTCACATGTAATCTTGATGTGAAAATATTATTTATAATTAATATAAGTACTTACTTGCACTTTCACCGCGTAAATATGGGATACTGCCGAGTGCTCGATACCTCCGGACTCTCAGAGTGCTTTTTATTTTAGGAATTTTTATCGCAATTTAATTTCAATGATGATTTGTATTTTGTTCATCGACCATCATCATCAGCACCATCACCACTATTCTCAATAACTCACATAAAATTTATAAGTTCAGTTTGGCTCAAATTATGACTCGAATTACCTGTCAAGATACTTTAAGAATGTTAATTTCTACCAAATTAGCCACTTTGTGAAGATTCACACTCGAAACTCCAAAGTCATAAGTAAACAAAGAGAATAGTACTACGCCATCTGTCGTCAATTTTTGGAACTTTGACACTAGCTGGGCCCAAGCTCGAGCCATTGCAAAATTCGAGCTAGATCCAGGTTAGGGGCGCCCAGCCTGGCCCAAGTCTGGAACATGGAACAAACTTGGCGATTTCTGCACGGGGAGGATCGAATGGCTCAGGCGATAGCTTGCTTGGCTTAGGAGCGGAAGGTTGCGCGTTCGATTCTTGATGCCTGCAATTTTTTTCTTTTTGTTTAACTATATGATTATTCATTTGATTATTTGTATAATTGCATCAAATTATATAAATATTATAATTTTTTAATATATCTTATTGACACTTTGCGTATTTGTGTATTTTACATCGGTTTGCGCCGGCTTGTGGCACGTGCTGGATTGCCATCATCGGGGGATTTTGTTTACTTTTGCCAACGTTTGCATTACAACAACAACCATTGCATTACACATTATATATTATGTACTCTATCAAATATATAATTTTATATTTATTTTTTATTATTATATATATATATATATATATATATATATATAATATTTTTATTTTATATTATTTCTTGATTACTGATACTAATTTTTTTTACTCCTTTTTACATATATATTCATTCCAAACCCTATGAAATACTCGTTTTTGAAATGTTGAGACGCGCACATTATGATATTTATCCATCTATCGGAATCAATCTATCTATCGAAATCGATCTATTTATCTAATGAAATATATCTATCTATTTATCGGAATCTATCTATCAGGGCCGGTTCCACCAAACTCGGTTAAATCAGTGGTTAACTGACGGCGGGTTAAAGTTAACGCCATAGTTAAGCTTGGATTATCCTGTTGTGCGTTCCACCACATTTTTCGTGGGCGCGGTTAGCTAACCAGATAGTCGTTTCGAAGTAACTCCTATTTTACTTTAAATAATTCGTGTGATTGGCTACCCGTCGGTCGAGTGGAAAGCAAAGCAATATGTCCGTGCGCGCCAAATCCAGGTAAGGTTCACGCCACGCTCGTGTCTACACTAACCTAAAAAAAGTGAATCTTGGTGTATGTTTTATTCGTGATAGATTAATATATCACACATAAATTCAAAAACATCTTCGACTTCGTCATCAGACGATCTCAGAACTTCTTCCAAAAACTCCATATTTCACAATGACACTGCAGTTTTTAGGTTAGAGGACGATTAAGTCGCCTTAACCGATCAATTTTGACCGGTTAGATTTAACTGTGGTTAACGCGAGTTAACCGGCCGCTCTAAAAAGTGGTGGAACGCGTAACTAGGTTTAACGGAGGATTAACTTTTTAATCGAGGTTGGTGGAACCGGCCCTCAATCTATCAAAATCTATCTATCTATCCATATATCTATCTAAATCTATAATAATATAATATATATAGGTAGTTTATGACACACTTCAGACCAAAAGAATCAATTTCTCTTCGTAAAAATGGAGCATAATGGTTGTGATGTCTCCGATTTATTTACAACTAAATTAACGAAATTATTAGTTTTGTAATCTTAAATTTACAATATTAAAAACAATTCAATGACATTAATATCATGTAAACAAAATTTCAACTGGAAAATGAAGAATTTGAAGTGAAGAAGAATGAGAAATAGAAACCTATAAGATCCTGATGAGGAAAGCATCTGTTTTCGAAACGTTGACAGCTGTAAATGGAATAAAGGATCTAACAACGAATCTCCTTTCTTTGGTCTGAAGTATGTCATAAACTACCTATATATATTATATTATTATAAATTTATATCACTCAGATAAACAACATCGCTTAAACATCTGCATTAAAATATTAATAATATCTAAATATATATATATA
>CAKNYM010043541.1:0-16844 GCA_932195095.1 Andricus curvator
AAAAATGTCGTCTGCTATGCTCAGCTTTTTCGAATTTTTATTCCTTTCAGAATAACTGGAACATTTAGAACCGAAAAACTTTTTGTACAAGTTTAGTATAGGGTATGTCATAACAACTAAATCACTTTTCTCTATAAAAAAACCATTTCTGGTGGAAATATTTGGGTCTGACCGCGCTTTACCAACATTTACCGTCATGACCGGTCAGGATTGGTCATGACTGTGAAATACCGAGCAGCGCCCATCACTATTCAGAACAGTTTTGGAAACATACGAAGTATGGGTAGACTTTACGGCATTGAAGTTTGCCACAGATATGGATTCAAAACATTTGTCATTGATTATAAAAAAAACTAAGAGTCATGTAGCACGGAGTAGGGGAAACCACCCTACAGTAGATAATCTTAATTAACTGGAAAACTGACAAAAATTGTTAATTACTTTTGTTAGTATAACGTTTCAGGAAGGATACTATATTTCCTAACGAAGTTTCATTGAAATTTTATAATTAATTAATGCGTGAGAGCATAAAATTAATTTTTAACCTGAAAAAAAAAATTTCACCTCTTCTTTATTCATACTTGTTAACTCAATGAAACATTTTTATGACATGTTGATACATTAGAATCGAAGCTTGAAGTTTAATAAACAATATTTATTAATACAAAGTGTTCTTTCTTTAATATTCTTGAATATTTGAGGACTTTTTATTAGATAATACATTTTCCAACAGTAGATAACCAACAGTAGTAGTATACCATTAAGCTATTTCCCTTTCGGCGAGCCTCTAGGGGTAAGCGTGACACTACCCGATTCGGGTAGTGTTTCTAGGTGGATAGTTTCTTGTAGTAAATAACTACAAGTGTGGGCTCACCACACCCACCACCGCCAACAGCAACGCAGTAGTATCAGACGGTCACCCATCCAAGTACTAACCGCGCCCAACACTGCTTAACTTCAGTGATCTAACGGGAACTGGTGTTTCCAGCGTGGTATGGCCGTTGCCATAAGTAGATAATCGGAAAATTACAAAAAATATCTCTGTTAAAATTGGCAGCTCTGCGACTGTCTCGCAGTTGTTTTAAGCTCGGTTTCAAGTTAAAGGATGTGTCTGTTTGTTTATTGTGATTCGTGTAGTTTTTAAATTCAAATTATTGTAAATAATAAACTAAGAAAATAGTGTAAATTATTAGTTATTAAAAAGCTCATACATTTTAGTTGTGTTTTAAGGAGCCTTTCGGAAAAAATATAATTTTTAGGATTAAGGTATGTAAAAATGCTGCACTTTTCTGTCATCGCAAGTCAGGTTAAATTTTATAAGGATTAAACATCTCGTACCAATCGTACCAATCTCACGGTACATCAAAGATAAAAAAATGTCAATAACTTAAACTTTTGCGATTTTTGTAAAATAATCATAGTTTCAACTATTATTTACTCAATAAATTAGTTTTAATTGTAAGCATACTAATGATAAATCATAATTATCCAGAATTGAGTATTCTGTCTTGCCCAGAAGCAATACCAGAAACGATTATCTATTGATGGACAAAGGTGTCAAAATCGCAGCCTTGACCAGGTCTAATAAAAATGTTTAATACAGCTAATTGATTAATTTCGTTATATTTTTTTCTATAAGAATACTCAATTCAATATGTAAGCTTTATTTAACAACGATAATCTTTCTTGATTTTTGAAAACTGATGCAGTTATATGCTGTTGAATTTTTTCCTATCTACTGTAGGGCGGTTTCCCCTAATAATAATGAAG
Organism: Andricus curvator; assembly: GCA_932195095.1. NCBI lineage: Eukaryota > Metazoa > Arthropoda > Insecta > Hymenoptera > Cynipidae > Andricus > Andricus curvator. The sequence continues at coordinate 1,771 of CAKNYM010043541.1, forward strand.
TCGATCTCCGTACATGCGTTTTGACTACGGCAACTTCACCTTTATTGCCAACCTCAAGCGAGTACTGCCAGTCTTCTCAACCAGTGACGCATGCGCACTGCGTTCCACTATCTCTTTTTCTCGTAAGAGAAAAAAAAAATAGTTAGATCGCATGCTCTGGGCTCAACCTGGCAATAAACGTGCATTTACCGCAGTCAACACTCGAATAACTAGAACTAGACAAATATCGGGCAAAGACGGATAAGATCTAAATTATTCGCATTCGTCAGAAAGGACAAATTTCGGATTTAACCGGATGAGATCCGGATTAATCGCATTCCTAAAAATCGTACAATTTCGGACTTAACCGGATTAATCGCATCCGCCAGACCGTACAAAACACGGACATGGCCGAACACGACCGGGCAAAAATCGGACTAATCGGATCCGCCAGACCATATAATACACGGTCATGACCGGACACAATCCGGATTCATCACATCCGACAAGCCATACAAAACACGGACATGACCGGACACAATGCGGATTCATCACATCCGACAAACCGTACAAAACACGGAAATGACCGTACACAATCCGGATTCATCACATCCGACAAACCGTACAAAACACGGACATGACTGGACACAATCCGGATTCATCACATCCAACAAACCGTACAAAACACGGAAATGACCGGACACAATCCGGATCGATCGCGTCATTCAGACCGTACAAAACACGAACTCGACCAGACACAATCCGGAATTACCGGTCGTTTCTCACAAGCGCTAAACATTTTCTTGGCTAGTATATAAGGACCGTTTCGACCGACATACTCAGCGTGCGATATTCTGCGTTAGGAAAGTGCGTTATATGTGTAGCAATGTTAAGTTAAGCTATAGAAATAGGTTTGTGTGCGTCAAATAAATGAAAAATGCATTTATCGTGTGTAAACTGCTTATATAACCTTGTTATATAACAATATATAGATTTATTATTTTTTTCGTTCTACTTTATCCGGAAAATTTTTAAATACACCGGGATAGAATCCGGATGACGTCCCGCACACAATCCGGATTGATGGCATCCGTCAGACCGTGCAAAATACGGGCTCAACCGGATCTAACCCGGACTGATCGAATCCATCAGACCGTGCAACTTTCGGATTCTACCGGATGATATTCGGATTAATTTCCGTGCTCCTTCGACCGGACAATTTCGGACAAATTTCCGAATCCGGAATTTGTCCGAAATTCGTCCGGAATTTTTGGCAGGGCCTACAGCATGATCGGTCTCCTTACTATTTCTCCGTAAGAAAAACTAAAAACACCTCTAGATTCGTCTCCGTAATATCCAGGTGTGGATATTTTTATTTTTTTTTTGTCCAAAGAATTTTTTAAACAATTACACTATTTTTTATGTCTGTGTAATTGTTATAAACAAACTAAGCGTTGGATCAAAAAACCAACGACACTATTGCATTTGCCTTGTAAATATGTAGGTCATACCACGCTGAAAAACCCAGTTCTCGTCAGATCACTGAAGTTAAGCAGCGTTGGACGCGGTTAGTACTTGGATGGGTGACCATTCAAGAATACTGACATGAGTGCTGTTGGCACATCGTGGGTGTGGTGAGCCCACACTTGTAGTTATTTATAACTACAAGAAAAACCTAGAAACACTACCAACGCCTACCCTGAAAGGGAAATGGTTTAATGGTATACTACTACAGGTACACAGCAAATGTACACTCAACAACAAATGCGCTAATTGTTTCAAAAATGGTTTTAGAAAAAAAAAAACCGCACCTACATATTTTCAAGGCGAATGCAGTAGTGTCGTCGTTTTTTTGATCCGACGCTTAGTTTGTTTACAACAATTGCACAAACATAAAAAATAGTGTAATTGTTCATTGAATTGTTTAAAAAAAATGCGCACCTGGATATTTCGGGGACGAATCTAGAAGTGTTTTTAGTTTTGTCGATATAACTCTAAGTTTTTTTATAATTAATGACAAAATTTTTGAATCCATATCTGTGACAAACTTCAATGTCGTTAGAACTTAGGTATAGTAAAAGTACACGCGAAGTATATACTTGAATTCGGACCTGCCTATGTTTAACAGTTGTGAAGAAGCATCAATACATAGATGTAAATAGTTTTGACCAGAACTAATTTTTTGTACGAAGTATATTGTTGCGTTTTCCAGATTGGATTAAATTTCTTTTAGGGGGGGGGGGGTACCTCAAGCGTTACACTAATGTTAAAGTTACATACACTTACTTTAGAAAAAGCGTTACATAGGGAGGGGGGGGGGGTCAACATTTTCGGAAAAAAGCGTTACGTATTTTTTGAACGGCCCCTAATTTAATGTGATGACCAACCTGATAAATACTTTTAACAGGTATTTGCGACTTTGAGATTCTTAGCCACAGACAGTTATCATATGGATATTGGAAGCAACATTAATTTGGCAGTAAGTCAACCATCTGTAAGCCGGTGCATTGAGGAAGTCACTAGTATCTTATGCGAAGATGACATTTTCAATAGATGGGTACATTTTCCTCAAAATATTGAAGAGCTAAGACGTATTCGTAATAAGTTAGTAGAAAAGTATAAGAATAAAATAATCACAAATATGTTTAAATTTTGGAAGAAAACTTAAATTTTTTGTTATAGGTTTTTCTCAAAACATGGATTACCAGGTGTTATCGGTTGTGTAGATTGTACACATGTTGCAATTATAGCACCTTCTTTATACAGCGATGATAATCCTGAAAACATTTATGTCAACCGGAAAGGATATCACTCAATAAATGTTCAATTGGTACTGATAAATTGAAGTTTGCTAAATTCAATTATATTAATACATCATAACAGTCGAGCATCATTGAGTTAAATTCATATTGTACATTATGAGCAATTTAATTAAAAGCGAGTTGGGACCATTCTTAAAATGTGACGTATATCTCTCTCTCTAAATTCCTTAAAATCCCTAAAAACTTGTTTACTTCTTCGAGATTTTCGAATTCAAAATCGTGGGTCCGAAAAATATAATAAGTGATTAAAATTCATACAAAATTCTTCTAAATTTTTGAAATCCTTTAAAAGTTACTGGAATTCGAACAAAATATTTGGAAATCCTAGCATTTCTTCGCAATCTATTAATATTTATTAAGATCTGAAATGAAATCTTTAATAACCTTTGCACTGTCTTTGAAACTTCTACATTTTCGTGCAATACTCTTAACGCCCTTATAGTTTTCTTTTAAAACTACTTGAAATTTCTTAAAACTTTTCAATTTAATGATAAGTTCATGTTGTATTAATCTATAACTAATTTGTAAATTTACATTGCAGATCTGCGATTCGGACATGAAGATCATCAATGTTAATGCAAGATACCCGGGAAATGCACACGACAGTTTTATTTGGGAAAACAGCAATGTCCTTCCAGTATTAAAAAATTTACACAATCGTGGATACAAAATTTTTTTTTGTTGGGTAATATTTATTTTTATATTTATGTCGCAAGACTCGAACGTTTATAAAAACAAAAAGCTCATTTTCAGGCGATTCGGGTTATCCATTAAGACCATGGCTCCTCACGCCAGTAGAAGATGCAGAACCAGGGACGCAAGAAGATGCGTTTAACGCTTGTCACAAAACCACCCGTTCTACGATAGAAAGATGTAATGGAGTGTTAAAAACTCGATTCCGATGTCTTTTAAAACATCGAGTATTACATTATTCTCCAACCAAAGCATCAAATATTATAAATACATGCGTCGTTCTACACAATATGTGCATCGAAAATCAAGTACCGCTTCCTGAGGTAGACCCAAACGATGAAATTGATGGCATAGATTTTGGAATGTATGAAGAATTGGAAGACCCTATCTATGAGGCTAATTTGCGAGTTAATAATGAACTAGCAGAAGGACGTCGTCTTCGTCAACGAATTATCAGAAATTTCTTCTAGAAGCCCGGCGACTACGTACAATGTATATTAATTACTCGGAAAATCAATAGTAATCATCCATCATATTGTCTTGATTTTTGGAAGAATCACTGACGTTGGAATAATTATTATCCTTGTCATTATTGCTAGATTGTCAGTTATTTTCTTCTTTTTCTATAATTTTTACATTACATTAATCAAATACTATGAACACTATACTTACAAAAAGTTTGCAATTGCTTCTCACATAACGTGATCTATATTTTTTGTCAAATTTTACTAAAATGCTACAACTGGTGTAATTATAAAAAATGTCCAATTTATTTTCACACAACATTATATGAAATGTTTACAATGTTTTATACACATAAAAAGTCCAGCAATACACTTTTTGTACTTATCACTTGTATATAGTATTATACTTTATAATATATTTATTTTTCATAATACAATTTTCTTTAAAAAATATATTATAGTCTTTAATCCTGTAGTGCTTCATCTAAATATTCCACTTCTTCAAAGCTTGCATGATTATTTCAGTCAGCAAATTTTCTTCGCTTCCTTCCGGTAAACAAATTTTTTCGTTTGTTTCATCCGGTGAAGTTTCCGTGCATCCTTTCTGCTGTAGAGATACTCCAAGTTTGTTTTCTAGAGCAGTAGCGATGCGAACCATTGTGTTACTTAATTGTTGATATATCTCGATTTTTTTGTGATAGTACCATTTTTGTAAGGTAAATGTTCTTTCAGACACGTTTACTAAACTTTGTGCTTCTGCAATAGATTTTTCCAGCCGACGGGCGGGAACGCTGAATTTCTTTTCTGAAAAATAAAATTGTATTTACGCGAATTTTAAACAATTAAACGTGATAATTTGAATTCCCGAATTTTAAGTATGTAAAATATTCATGCATGGAGTCATGGCGGTAATACGTGAGCTGTAAACATAACATTTTCGGAGCGAAAGAATATAACCTTTCTCCAAAGCTTCCAATATTTTTTGGCTCCCGGCACTGAATTTAATATTCCGCTAATTTCTTCCCACAGACGTTGAGAATCCTTAAATGAAAATGTTGCATCAAACTTCGACGCTTGTAGCTTTTTGTTCTTTTTCACAAATTCAGTCAGCAACTCTTTCTGTTCCGAAATCATGGTCTGCCTCCTAGCATTTACTTCCATTTTTAATAGTTATGAAAAATTCGTTAAATCAATGATTATTTCGACGACTTTTCAACAGAAGTTCAAAACCACGTCGTTTCGACGTTATATCAGCCTTGTTTAAATGCCTTGAACTTTAGAATGCGCGGCAAAATGATATAATTATGTTTCACGCTTACTTCTCTACTCAGCATTTGATTGGCCGATTCACTACTTTGACATATCGGCAACGTCGCACTACACTTCGCATACGACTTCGCCTTCGAAAGAACTTCGAGTGGCGTTCAAGAATACCAACCGCAGTCGACAATTTTTCGTATACGAAACTACCGCTCGAAAATTTTCGCATGCGAAAAAAAGTCGAGTGAACTCAAGAATAGCACCCCAGGTCAACATATATTAGGTTTAAATGTAATTTTAGTACTGTGCATGTTTTAAACATCTAATTTATAAACAATTTGTAGCCCCTTTTTGGGTGAACAACTTTTTTTCTATTCATTTTTTTCATAGCTTGTGTCGTTTTTCAAAAAATTTAATTTTTTAATGTTATTTTTTACGATTAAAATAAAAACTACGCATCCTATCAAAAAGTGATTAGTGTAGTGAAGGTGAAACGTTTAGTAAGGCAACACTGAGTTTATATTTAAGTACCGAGGCTTTATTGACACAAAAGTTATATGTACGAAAACATATGCTCTCTAGGAGTGGCGGCGGAGAACTGAACGCTTCAGATTGAGACCTGACGCTACACCGCGGTTCGGAAAGTAGCGCGCGCATGCCCTCTAGGACCGTAGGTGAAGAGCTCAAGTGCCCTACACTACGTGTTTTCCAACACTCCCTCTCACTGAGTCTCGTCACTTGTATCAATCCCAGGTTTCATCCTCCAGGGGTTCCTCACGACTTTCGACTTAAACCAATCTATTTCAAAATAGCGCTTATTTACACATTCTTTTACATAGTGTTCCCGTCTTTCAACCATGTGTCTGAGTCTATTTCCACCATTTACCTTTGCACATGATACCGCCGACATATTATCGCACCGCAGGATAATTGGATACAAACTTTGACTCAGCATAATCATTACGGAATTATGCAGTGACAGGTCCGCTTGACAGGTGGACAGGGCTACACTTTGTTGTTTGTGTGTCCTCCAAGCCACAGCATTGCCAAACAGATTAATTACATAGCCACAGGTAGGCAGAGAGTTCTTGCAATCTGTCAGACTTGCATCGGAGTAAGCAATCATATATATTGATGTATTTCAAAAAGTCAACTCATAGTTCTTAGTTCCTGCCAGATATTGAAAAACTCTTTTCACCATGTTCCACTCGAACACAGTCGGGTTGACCTGATGTCTACTAAGGATATTGACGGCATACGAGATGTCTGGTCTTGTTGCACTAGCCAAATACATGAGAGATCCTATCGCTTCCCTGTACAATCGATTTGGTATTTTCCTTTCGACATAGTCATCTTCCTCCCTCTCTTTCCTACCATGGCTCGCAGCCTCGCAAAGTCGCATCGGAGTTTTGACTGGCTTACAGTCTGCAAAGCCGAATATTTTCAGCATTTTATCAAAAAACTTAGTTTGGCTTAATTTTATAGTTTGCCTATCGAGATCTCTATCGATTTTAATACTTAAAAATTCATTTGGACTCCCAAAGTCCTTAATTTTAAATTGTGTGCCTAACTTTCTGCTGACTTCGTTCAACAGATTGTTATCTGGTCTAGCTAGACGTATATCATCTACGTACAATATAGCTATCACAATTTTCGCATCCCGTTTAAAGATATACAAACATGGATCAATATCATTGGTCGCAAAGCCAAGATCAGTCATTACGCTTGCAAATTTATCATTCCATTTCTTTGGACTTATTTTTAAACCATAAAGTGATTTATTTAGTTTCCAGACAAACCGTTTTCTTATGTCGCTATCAACCTGTACTCCCTCTGGAATCTCTAAATAGATGTCTTCTGACAGTTCCCCATAAAGAAAAGCAGTCTCGACATCGAGCTGTTTGATTTTATATTTAAATTTATTAGCAATCGAAAAGAAGGCCCTTATCAGAGATATTCTTGATACAGGTGCATAGGTTTCTCTCAAATCATATTCATTTTTATCTTTGAACCCACGAATGACTAATCTGCCTTTATATCTGGTTGAACCTTTCTCGTCTGTTTTTCTTTTAAAAACCCATCTCGAATCGATAATATTAGGTCTTTTATCATACATCAAAATTTCAGATCTATCTATCTATCTTATTCTTTAACGCATTTAATTCAGTATTAATAGCGTAAATCCAGTGTTGTCTATCCGGAGAGTTCGTTGCCTCTCTATAGGTCTGCGGGTCGCCTTGTATTTTAGCTAACAGCGCATGGTATTTCAAATCACTTAAATTGCGGTCGAATTCATGTTTTTTCGATTCTGGTGACTCGCACGGGAAAAACATAACTTTAGCATTTTTCTTTGGCCTACCTCTTTTCCTCTTTATCTCGGGTACAGTTTCAAGTTCCTTTTCTACGCCGTATTCTTTGCTAACTTTGTCTACTAAGTCGACAAACTCTTGTGCCTCCAAAAAGGTTAACTCAGAATTTTCAGTTTCAACAACTGTCTTTAAATCAAAATCTTTGTATGGCATGCTCTCAACAAATCTTACATGTTTGCTGTCATACAGTTTGTTTTCTTCAGGCACAAGAATTGTGTATCCAGTATTTAGATAACCTACTAGAAAACCTCGCATTGCTTGCGGTGAGAATTTGTATCTGTGCCGCGTGGAATCTTTACACACGCCGCGCAACCAAAGCGCTTAAATTGGTCTATTGTAGATATAAACTGCTGTTTTAACAGCTAAATCCCATTAGGAATGCGGAAGCCCCGAATCCAGCATCATTACTCTGACTTTATTTTCCAGAGTTCTATTGAACCTTCCAGCTACACCGTTGTGCTACGGGGTATCGGGGCATGCCAGTTGAAATTCTGCACCATACTTATGTAGAACATCTCTTGTCGCCTGACAAGTGAACTCTGTGCCTCGATCACATCGCAGATAACAAAATTTCTCTTCGGAACCTACTAGATTTCGCAAACTTTTTACAAATGATTCTATGCAATCTCGGAACATCTGACTTGCATTGTATTGGAAAAGCTAGAGCCGCTCGCGTTGCATCGTCTATTAGGACCAAAACAAATTTGAACCTCCCAGGGTGAGACACAGGGCTTATTGGACCCATGGTATCACCATGTACGATTTGCAGTGGCTTAGTTGCTCTAGTGCGTATTCTAGTGAACGGTAACTTTATACTATTAGCTTGCAAACATGTTTTACATTCAGATATCGAATTGTTATTCTCAATTTATTTTAGATTCATTAATTTACTGTTCCTTTTAGCTAATTCTATTAAATAAGTTTTAGAGACATGACCGAGTCTAATATGCCATAGCATTGCTTCAGAAATATTAGAGTTACCCTTTACTAATTTTGAGTCTACTTGGTTATCTAATTCCTTATTGGTTTCACAATCGACTTTATGAGTCTTTCTATTTTTTACAGTATCTACAAATTCATTGTCGAATTTCTTTTCTTTCACTTTCTCTTTTGATTTACAATTCACTGTGATTGATTCAGTCTTTTCATCTGTCTTTGGGACTTCTTGAGTTTTCTTGCTTTTAGAGTTATAAAAGCTTTTTTATTGATTTGTAAGTTTACCTTTATTACATGAATTAATATCAACAACCAGTTTCAAAGTCCAGAAGGGTTTCTCATATTTTCCGGAAATTATGCTCTTATTTAATTCCGGATCATATATGTCAATTATCTTGGTATTCAAATAAATTTCTAAGTCTGAATCTACAAAACGTCTTAAAGACAGCAAGTTATTAGATAGTTCATTAGCATACAAAATATTATCTAGCGTGAATGTATTATTATTCTCAGTCACTATCTCAGTTTTCCAAAACCCTTTCGTTTCAAAACTACCATCTTTGTTAGCGCAATCTATCTTTGATTTTACATTGTCTTAATATTCGGTAAAATACATTCTCGAATTACTGAGATGCTCGGTAGCGCCAGATTCTGCAATGAATTCTACAATCTTATTAGAACTACTTTGTTCAGTACCTTTATAATTCTCAGCTATAGCTTGCAGAGATGAAGCTCCTTCGGGAAGACTCTGACCTCTCCGTGAAGTGCGTCCTCCTCTGCCTTAGCCTCGACCACGATTGCTGGCGCCTCCTCTGAAGCAGCCTCTGGTATTTGAGCTGTTGACTTTGCGTTGACCATAGTCGCATCTACCTCTGCCTCTTTGAGGCGTCCATCTTCCACGTTTGCTCTGAACTGAGTCTTTCGGTCCATCGTCGTCGGCTCTTCTTTTTCTACATTCGCTTGCCAAGTGATTGCCAATCTTTTGGCAATTGTAGCACATCCGCTTGCCGGGGCGTGGACAGTCAGCGACCATGTGTCCATCCATGCCACAGCCTCTGCATATGCGTCTTCCTTGATCTTGCTTTCTTGGATGCGCTTGGAATGCCTTTACGACGTTTTTAGGCTCTTTGCCAATTCTCCTTTCATCAACCTGTAACAATTAATTTTTTAGTTGATCGCACGACAACAGTTTGCTTGTCGTTTCCCTGTAAAGAGAGTCGTAAGACGTTAATTCGGGTACAACTTTTGATGCTGCCTAAGGAAAATAATCTATCTTCTCCTTTTCAGACATCTCTCCAGCATCTGGTAAATTTTCAAACACTCTGACTTTTTCCTGAAAACGATTGTAAAAATTTGAAGCTGACTCTTTGCCAGGTTGATATTTAAGAGCAAGAAGATCCTGTCTAGCAGTTATACTAGTCGTCTTTGACTCGTATCTCTTTCCTTCCTTGAGTTTTCTCAAGATTTCTTTTGGTTCAGTCAGATTTAAAATTTCGTTATAATAGATCTGATCCATTTTGTTTATTAAAAGATCTCTAACTTTGAGTTTATCTTCAGCAATCTTTTGCTCATCATACAAAACACCTGGATTGTCGTCTATGATATAAATTAGTTTTTTATTCTTAATTCGGACTTCAAGTAGTCTTCGAACATTTCACAGTTAATATTTTCCGTCAGACTATAACTTCTGACTGCTGAACTGTCTCGATTTGAAATTTCTATTTTCAATTGCTCTGACAAACTCAATATACCATTCACCGAAAAGGCCAATCCTGGTCTTTCCACTTCGAAGCTGATCTTCTCGTGATCGATGGTAAATAGGTGATTGTACACCTCCGAAGCCTGTCTTTGACCTCTGCTCTCCGTCTTCCGGGTCAAAAGAAGACCCCGGAATTTCACCATCTTCTGGTGACTCGGCAGAGTCCGTCAACAGTTCGATATCTGCCTGATTCGGCGTCATGTCTGGGATAACTGCCAAAAATTCCAGCTTGTCCTGCTCACTGTGGTCCGTGTTTGATGCAAAGGGAGTTGAAGTTTTCTTCGAAGGCCATGACTCCTTTATAATCATATTTGAAGTGATGACAGGTCCTTGTCTGAGGTCGACTTCATCAGGTCCTTGTTGTTTCGATCTGGTTATTTCAGACAGTTTCAACCTCTGGTCTGTATCTACAGGTTCCACTTCTCAAATCCTCTCGTTTGAACGAATCGCTGGCTTCGAGGCCGGTGCCTGTTGAACAGGAACTACAATTTTGTTCACAAGCATCTCGATGCTCTTTAGGAACATTCGATTTTGTTCCTCCATAATTCAGATTACCTCAGATTTCGTAGTGAACTCCTGACTAGGAGTGTAGGCCAAACTGAAGTGAAACAGCTTCTCTCTCTCGGGCCAGACACGATCGACCAGCGTCCTTTCTTCTGGGGTACGATTCCTATCAAACCTCCTGAGTTGAAGTTCGGTTCTCCTGAAGTAGAGCGTACCATCAGTTTTTCTGATGAGGGTGACCACATCACCTACGTGTGGATCACCTGGAGCTTCTTGAGCCTCACCATGCTCCCATTCTCTTAAAATGATTTTCCTGAAGTTTTCACCATCCGCACTCTTGGATGAACCGGCAAGAGCCAACTGTTGCATTGTTGCCGCCATCTTTGTCGCCGCGTAATCAACAAAAAGCCTCCTCTCTGGGGCCCTTCAGCAGCGCGTGCCTTCTCTCCTCGTGTAGATGAACCCAAGAATGTGGATATACACGCAGATGCTTTCGTCCTTCTCCCTTCATTCGCCTCACTACACTCACACAGCGTCCGGGTTGAAAGAAAAACACTTGTGCACTAAACAGCCGTGCGCGACGTATAAACACTCTCGGCACTCCTTGTGCAGTGGAAGCGCTTACCTCACTGGCCCATAACCTAATGGGATGCAGGTAGTGAAGGCGAAACCTTTAGTAAGGCAACACGGAGTTTATATTTAAGTACCGAGGCTTTATTGACACAAAGCTTATATGTACGAAAACATATGCTCTCTAGGAGTGGCGGCGGAGAACTGAATGCTTGAGATTGAGACCTGAGGCTACACCGCGGTTCGGAAAGTAGCGCGCGCATGCCCTCTAGGACCGTAGGTGAAGAGCTCAAGTGCCCTACACTACGTGTTTTCCAACAGTAACAAATGTATGGCTCTTTATTTTGGTGCATAATTTTTGTTGATTTATCTTTTTTCGTATGTTGCATAGTGTGACCGCAAATTGAATTTTTGATTGGTTTTTTGATTGGTAAAAAAATGCTGGTTAGCATTGAAAAGGGGGAGGGGGTTTGTTTTTCGTTACGGTCTGTCATGTGGGGGAGGGGGGGGGGTATTTTTACCCGATTACGTAACGTTTTTAATTTATGAAAGATTTGAGGAGATCAAATTTTTCTCAATATTTCTGGAAATATTTTTAATGGTTCAAGTTTTATTTTAAACGAATAATTTTAAGTTTTGAAAATGGAATACTTTGAGACAATTTTTTTGATTTTTCAGGATTTAACAAATTTTTAGGTAAACTCAATTTTGTAGGGTGTAAAGAGAATGAAAAAAATATTCTTAAGATTCATGGGAAAATTTTAAATGATTTTCTTGTAATGAATTCTAGGAGAAAATTGAAAAAAAGACACAAATTTTTTTATTATTTCCTAAAATTTGTAAAACGACTGTATACAAGATTTCAATGCAAAATTTTGCAATTTTGCCATATTACGTATACCATTAAGCCATTTCCCTTTCAGGGTAGGCGTGACACTACCCGATGCGGGTAGTGTTTCCAGGTGGATAGTTTCTTGTAGTAAATAACTACAAGTGTGGCCTCACCACACCCACGGTGAGCCAACAGCACGCAGTATTCTCGAATGGTCACCCATCCAAGTACTAACCGCGCCCAACGCTGCTTAACTTCAGTGATCTGACGAGAAATGGTTTTTTCAGCGTGGTATGGCCGTTGGCCGTAATTTTAGAAAAAATTGAGTAAGATTAAAAGATATTCAGAAGTTTTGAAACGATTAAAAAATAATTAAAACTTGTGAAGATTGTTTAAGAATGTTGTAAGATTTCACGAAAATGAAAAAAATGTTAGGTTTCTAGGAAAAATTAAAATAACTTTTTATTTTGAAAAATTAATTTAAAGAGATTATTTAAAAAGGTTTCAAAACATTTTAAAAGGTTTCAAAAATTCTCAAGGAAGAATCTAAAACATTTAAAGGCATTTTTGTTTTCTTTAGCAGAATTGAAAAAAAAATTAGGAAAAATTTGAATAATTTTCAAAGATTAGAATGTTGAGAAGGTCTGACAAGATTAAAACAAAAATTTCTTAAGAATAGTGTGAAAATTTAAAAAATGATTTTTCATTTTGAAAAATGAACGAATTTCGAAAATTTCAAGAGAATAAACAAATTTTCTTAAAATTCCTGGGAAATTTTAGAAGATTATAAGTAAATTTTTTTAAATTTTGAATGATTTTTCAAAATTTTAAGAAAAATACGAGTCAGTTAAAACTATTTTTAGGCATTTAAGACATTTTAAATAGATAAGAAATATTCAAAAACTTGTAAACATTTCCGAAAATTTATCAAATATTTGTTGATTTCTTCCAAACCTCTAAAGGTCCTAAACATCTTTGAAAAAGGCTCGAATTTTTCCGAATATTTTGTAAAATCCTTTAAAATAAAAAAAAATCTTCAAAATCTTCTAGATTCTTTTTTGACAAATCTGAAATATTCAAAAATCTTTTTTAATTTTCTCAAGAATCTTATCAAAATTATATTTATTTGAATTTAAAAACAAACTCATCTTACTTATTTTCTTGTTCTCTTTTCAACAAATACTTATTTGAAATTTTTATATTATGTTGTTATTAATATAATTTTGTATTCTTCATGATATTGAAAAAAAGTTTTGAATTGGTTAATTTCAATTAGTACTTACATTAAGTAAGTTCAATATTTGTATGACTAAAAAAAATATTGAAAAAGCATTCAGTGTTACATCAAAATATTGTTTTTTTTTTATTTCTAGACATTACTTCATCTAATAAAACCTTTTTTTATTTAGAAAACGTCTATTATGTTTTAAACATAATACAAAAAATGTTACGTAACGGTTGTGAGGGGGGGGGGGCCAAAAAGGTCGAAAATAATGTTACGTAATATATGAATGCTCCCTAATCTAAATAGTCTTTCGAAAGTTATCTGGGTACTAATTTAAATTTCCCTCTACTAATGCCCCTTCAGCCGCGCATGCCCATTTAGGGCATTAGTTCCGCATTTGGTCGGTGTGCAGCGCTAGTGCTACCCTTTCTCGCAACAGAGATTAATCGTCAAGGATATAAGAATCCTTCAACTTCGAACCTGGAACTAATTTGCGAGGCGGCCGCGGCTTGCCGATCGTCATACCTTTTTGATGTTCGAGACGTTAATTAACGTTTTCGGATTTAACAAAATACATCCTTTTTTCGTAGCGACATGCTCTTGAGGAATGTTGATAAATTATTCACAAAATTTAATCATTCTTCACTAATGTTTCAAAATCCCCCCCCCCCTTCTCCACAAAAAAAAAATTTAAATGTAGCAGATAAAATTTCTAGGTCTACCACTTTTGTAAATATAAATTAAAAATTGTAATAAAATCGATTTGTATGAATTAGAGCTATTTTCATGAAAAAAATTGAAGTCTTTGTCAAAAATTTGTCCCCTTAAGGGTGTTGGTTAGATCCAACTTGGAATTTTTTTTTTCTTGGCACGGCACTGACTCCATATATATTTTTTCCCAAGCATTTGAGAACGAAAGAAAGAAAACTTGTCAAATATCCGGGGTTTTGTGAGATCCTGGGATCAACAAAATTGATAGGAATGAAGCCTTTTGCTGAGGCAATCATTATTTCCACGGAAATTATAGATTTTGCGAAAGGGAGAAATCTGCGGATAGCAGAAGACAGCATTTGAAAGGTGAGAACCGTTCCCAAATTTATTTTTTTACTCACAATTCTGACATCACAGAAGCATTTTCAGAGGTCATGCAATATTCGAAGACCCAAAACTTGATGATGGCGAACCTAAATTTTTCGAAATACGTCGCGAAATGGAGAAAAATGTAGAATAAAATTGAGATGTCCTGTGTATGTGAAGACCATAAGACATTAGACTGTAGTAGTAAGCAGCAAAGCAAACGCGGCATATAGACCATCTGTCAAATTCGCGCTGCAATGCTCTGAAGTCCGCACCACACATTGCCACTCGCGAAATCGGGGCGCCCTTTCTTATCGACCGCGAGTCCAGACTTCGAGTCTCAGCCAAAGATAAGGTAGTTCTCAATTGAGAAATAAAAATAAAAAATGTGAATAAAATTGACTACAAAATATTGGAATAGTTTTTGCAGACAGCATCTGCAAATGCACCAATTTTATAGATAAACCAATTTATGATTGTATGTAAATTTGTAAATTTACCCAGTTTGAAATTATAACTTTGAAATTATAATTTGACAATTTTGAAATTATAATTTTGAAATCATAAATTATAAATTTATCAAG
>CAKNYM010043541.1:36844-55428 GCA_932195095.1 Andricus curvator
GCGTGACACTACCCGATTCGGGTAGTGTTTCTAGGTGGATAGTTTCTTGTAGTAAATAACTACAAGTGTGGGCTCACCACACCCACCACCGCCAACAGCAACGCAGTAGTAACAGACGGTCACCCATCCAAGTACTAACCGCGTCCAACACTGCTTAACTTCAGTGATCTAACGGGAACTGGTGTTTCCAGCGTGGTATGGCCGTTGCATATATACATATATACATATATACATATATACATATATATACATACACATATATACAATATATATATATATATATATATATATATATATATATACCTCTCATCTCACGGTTGTGAGACGTGGCCATAGGTGTGATTTACCGCGGTGCTACTGGGAGCTATTGACATTTTGTTGGATGGCAGTTGCTTTTAGTGGGACCCTTCGGTGGTTGTTTAACTTTTTTTTTTAATTATATATGTATATATATAGGCATCACTAGCTCGGTGCCACTTAATGGGAGTTCTGTAGAGAAAAAGTAGGATGAGAGTTGATTGTTGCCACTAGGCGAAGTGACGGCGCTGTTTACCTATAGGGCCGACTTGCTATGAAATGCATGGTGAAAATGAGAGAAGTGATATTTTTCAATAGTTCTACAATGCTTTTCTTCTTTTTATTGCCAGAGGAATAAAGTCAAATAGTTTTAGCATCGAATATGAAAAAATAAATGACAAAGTAGGGTACAAATTTGAAAATAAATGCGATTAAAGAAATTTTAAATGGCGGCAAATTAAAAAAAAAAATAAAATAAGATGTGAATATTTAAATATTATTAATTTTATTTATTGTGCTATTAAAATAAACATTATTAATTATTTTTAACAAATTCTTTAAAGTTTGAAAGTAAGATATGCAAGTTAATAGAAATAAAATTATCTTTCGAGGGTTTCGCATCGAAAATAAGCAATTAGTTACGCAGTAATATGTAGACAAAGTATTTTTTTGGTTGAAATCAAACGATAACGTGTACATTTAAAAAAAAGAAACAAATAATAGTACGAATATTTACATTTTTACTAATTATTTCGTTAATTTTTTAAAAATTTCCCGTCCAGTTCCGTTCCTATGTATTTCCTTGGTGCGCCGCGGTTTCCCAACTGGTCCGCCTTTTCATTGCCCTTGATTCCTGTGTGACCAGGGACCCATTTGAGAGCCACTTTGTTTTTTTCTACAAGTTGCTTTAATGCCATTTTGCATTCCCAAAACAGTTCTGATATTATATGTCTGGTTTCCCTACTTCAGTTAACGTCGCTTGGCTGTCCAAGCAGATCTTAATCTGCCTGCCAGCAGCGTTTTCTTCTTTTATTGTTTCAGCACAGCGAATGACGGCCAGGTCCTCCGCCTGAAAGACCGTTTTCCAAGTGGGATCCCTATCGCCCTCCTTCTCATGCTGTCATAGATTCCTGCTCCTGACTCGCACCCTGGAGCCATCTGTATATTAGATTTCTCTTTGGAGGAGCGGGTTACCATTTGCTCTCAACATATCCCTGCTTGGAATGCAGACGCGGTAAGCTTTAGTGAAGTTGAAGCGTTTTGCTACTGTATCTTGCCTTATCTCAAGAATCGGTAGTGTGCTGATGTCACTTGGGAGCCTAGTGTGCCTAGTCCCCCGAGTCCATCTTTTACTCTTGCGAGGGGGCCCATCGCGTGTGCCACCATTGTAGTTATCGCAACATGTAGGGGTACTTCACAGAGAATGAATCCGATCGCCGCTGTGGGCGTAGTCCTCATTGTTCCCGTCAAACCCCTAAACGCTAGCGTTTCTAATCGTCGCAGCCTGTCCTGCACCGTTTTAAGTTCCGTTCGTGGCCACCAGACCACGGCCGTATGTAGGAGCCTTGGTTTAAGTACAGCAGAGTAAAGCCATGCAAGCATTTTAGGCTCTAGACCCGCGTCAACCCAAAGGCTCTCCTGCACATCCAAAAATTCATGACAAACTTCCTGCATTGGGTTTCCAGGTGCTTCGCCCAATTCAGTTTTCTATCAAGGATTACTTTGTAATTTCTCGTGAAAATGATCACGCTGGTCTTTTCCAGGTTTACCAAGAGCCCTGAGCTATCACACCAGAGTTTAACTATGTGCAGCGCTGACCTTATAAGACCCACCAACGTTCCCAGACGAGCCCCCCTGATCTGACTAGGATTACAAAATCATCCGCATAGACCTGGGTATAGTACCCCTCTTTATTTAGCCTACGAAGAAGGCCATCCACTACAATGCACCACACGAGGGGTGACTGGACACCCTCCTGTTGGCAACCCCGTGGCGCTATTCCCCTAACTAGACCTTCGCCCCATCTGGTTTCGAGTCTCCTCCGGCGTAGCATGCTTCCTATCCAGCTTCCTAACTAGTCTAGCACGCCACACCTCAAAGTCTCTCGACAGATGACTTCTGGAGGAGTATTGCTGAAGGCACCCTCTACATCGAAGAACGTGCCGACGGCATACCCATTTTGTTCCAGCTGCTGCTTCAATTTGGCAACGACAGCATGGAGCGCAGTTTCTACCGAGCAGCCTGTCTGAAAAGCGTGCTGCCCTCTGTGCAGCGGGGAGGCTAAAAGCACCTCATCCCTAATATATCTCTCGACCAGCTTCTCCAAAGTCTTCAGGATAAAAGACGTTAAGCTGATCGGCCGTAAATCCTTTGCAGCAGTGTAACCCTCCTTCCCAGGTTTGGGAATGAAGGCTAGTCTACCATCCTTCCATGTCGACGGCACGTGTTTTAGAGCAATGATTGCCCTAAATAATGTTGTCAGTGGAGGGACGACGAAATCCATGCCTTTTTCTAAGGGCATAGATAGATAGATAGATAGATAGATAGATAGATAGATAGATAGATAGATGCAATCCGCCCCTGGTGATTTAAAGGAACAGAAGGACTCTACGAGCCATTCCACCTTTTTATTCTCAATGACCTTGGCGGCGAAATTCCAAACTGCCTTCTCCATCTCTTGGTCGGTTCGGATTCGCTTCTTCATCTTCGACAAAGTCACAGCTATCAAGCCTTATTAGCCCGAGGCGAGCTTCCGAGTTTTTTGCCAGGATCTTGTGGAGCCTCACTGTTTCCGGAATGTCTTTCGATTCCTCGCAGAAGCCTCACGAATCCTCCTGCTTAAACTTTCTTATATTTTTATTACTGGGCCGTCTTATAGATGTCCCAGTATGAAGGCAATTTAGTTCTATTCGCCCTGTTGCATAATTTTCGTTAAAGTTATAACTTTTTTGGAAATTAACAAAAATGGCGTTTCTTGAGAATCAGTTAATTTTTATAAATATTTAAAAAAAAATATTTTTATGGATGACATCTCTGTAGTTGCATTAGAAAAGCAAGCCATAATTTTCTGACAGGTCTGGAAAATTTCTTCTGAAATGTTACATTTTTTCAAATATTTGTGGATATAGTGGTATGAGTTTTCTTAACAACTGTAAAGTTTAAAAAGCATTTTTCAAAGTTAAGGAAAATTATAGCTTGCTTCTCTAGTTTAACTAGGGCCATGTTATAATTAAGACCATTTATTCGTATTTAAATTATGGCCAACGGCCATACCACGCTGAAAAACCCAGTTCTCGTCAGATCACTGAAGTTAAGCAGCGTTGGACGCGGTTAGTACTTGGATGGGTGACCATTCAAGAATACTGAGTGCTGTTGGCACAGGGTGGGTGGCTTAATGGTATACATACAATTAAACTAAATTTTATTGAAATTTAAATAAATTTTATTTAAATTTGTATTCAAATTTTAAGTTTAACTAAACTGGGCTTCCGTTTCTGGTACCGATAGTAGAGTCACGGAGTTTTTTGGTGCTGTAGTTTTTGGCTATTAAGAAAGGGAAAGAGAAGTGAGCGCGGAGAAATTGTGGTGAGTAAAAATGGTAGGGGTGAGAGGCTCAGTGAGATTGAAGGGTGTGGATGAAAGGGTGAATGTAGTGGCAAAAGTGAAAGTTAATGGCTGAGAGTCAGAGGGCGGCAGATGAGTGTGGCAAGCGAGAATAACGGGTCGAGGGAGGACTTGCGGGAAGTCAAAGTGAGTTGGGATAAGGCAGGCATCGAGGCCTAGGAACGATCCGATTTCTCGACGATTGACGTAAACGAATGAGTGCGACAAGCAGCGAGTGAATGATTAGTGGAGGGGAAAAATCAGTGGAGGTAAAAACGAAAAGGGAAGAGGGGACTGAAGATTTAGAGGAGGGGTAAAATTAGTAAGAAAAGGATATAAAAAAAAGACCGAAAAGAGAGACGGGCTAGGGGAACTTGTTGATGAAGATTCAGGAAATCTTTACAGGATTTAGAGAGGAGACATGTGGTTTGCTGGAGGATATAAAAAGGCAAGGGGGGGGGGAGCCCAAGGAGGAGGTACAAAAAATACGAAAGAAATGGGAAGAGTGGGAAGAATTATGGAAAGGCGAAAAAGAGAAAGTTTGTGACAAAATGGAAAGAATAGAAAATCAGCAGAGAGAATATGATGAGAATAGGAAAAGGGAGATGAAAGTAATAGAAGAGAAAGAGAGAGTGAGCAAGTTAGAAGTAAGCGCTGAGCAAATTAGGACTGAAGTAATAGGTGACCAGAGTGCAAAAGAACGTGGGGTGAGTTTGTATGTAGAGAATGAGAGGCTACGTAGTAGATTGATACAGATCGAAATACGAATAGAAGGGGAGCAAAGATCAAAGAGGAAAAAGAATGTGATAATCAAGGGACTGACAGTGAACAGTGAAACGGGGAAGGAAGAGGTTGAGAATCTGACGAGAGAAATAGGAGCAAAAGTGAGGGTGGAAGGGGTAAAGAGACAAGAAGAATGAAGGAAGGGAGGGAAGGCATGTTTCTGGTGACATTAGGGTGTGAGAATAGGTTTGAAATAATGGGCAAAAAGAAGTTGTCGAAAGGAAGAACAGAGAGAATAGAACAATATCTGACATGGCAGCAAATGAGAAGAAAATGGCTAATTAAGTGGAGGGCATGGGCGGAAAGAAGGAACGGTAGAAGGGTAATAATAGGGAGAGACAGAATTTGGGTAAACGGAGAGATGTGGATCTGGGACGAAGAAATAGGAGAATTAAGAGCTTGGAAAACAAGGCAAGGAATTCAGATGGACAAATAACAGGGAAATAAGAAGAAAGGAAACGCGTCGGGGTTTACAAAATGAAAAAAGGGCTGAAGACAAGGACGGAAGGAGCGGTAGAGAAAATAGACACGTGAAAGGGACGTGATAATGATGAGCGAAACTTGGAGAACAATAAGGATGGAGAACAATAAGGAAATGGACAGAGAAAAGGAAACATGTGTCAGTGCTAATATGGGGGGACCTGAATGCGTGAACTGAGGTCAAAGGAGAGAAGTGTGGGGGACAGAAAAGAAGGGCTTCATAAGAAACTGAAAACACATGCAATCTGGAGGGTAGAAGGGCTACTGGGCTTGTTGGGAGAGGCGGAATGGTTTATTTGTAATGGCAATACAAGAGTGGAGGAAGAAGGAGAATTTACGTATGCAGGTATACGGGAAAGAAAATTGAAAATGGGCAGATGGGTGAAGGAAAAATTAAGAGAATATAGAGGAAAAAATAGAAATCGAGGATATACAGAGTATGGAAGAGAAAGGTGTAGACACGCTGCTAGAAAAACGTTGAGAAGTGATTGATAAGGTAAGCGAAGAGGTGACACCCAGAGAAGAAGGAGAAGGTGTTAGGAGAGGCTGGTGGGATGATGAATGCAGGGAAAGTAAAGATAGGATGAAAGAGAATGTAAGAAAATGGAGGACAGGGGAAATGGAAAAAGAGGACCTCAACAGGAGAAAGAGAAAGCACGAAAGAATGATAAGGGAAAAAAGACAGAAGGAGAAAGAAAGGTACATGGTAGAGTTACAGAAAGCGGTAAAGGAAGGGAGGGAATGGGAAGTGATCAACAGGGAAGGAGGGAAAAAGAAAGGCATAAATGAAGAAATCGAGATGAATGAGTGGACGAATTTTTTCAAGGGTCTGTTATCGGGTGTGGAAAATAGGGTTAAGGAAGAAGGAAAAAAACGGTAGCGGGGGATGAGGACAGCGAAAACGAGATTAGTAGAGAAGAGGTGAACGAGGCGATTGCAAGGCTGAAAAGAAACAAGGCCACAGGGCAGGATGTCTTGGAAAATAAAGCACTAAAGTACGGAGGGTTAGGGGTGAAAGCAGAGATGTGGAGGATTTGCAACAATGTGTGGAGAGGAGAAGGGTGGCCGGAAGAATGGAAGGCAGGGCTGGTAGAACCGTTGATTAAAAAAGGAGAGGCCAAACGTGTGGAGAAATACAGAGGTATCACCCTCATGTCGGTGGGATACAAAATTTACGCGGAAGTACTTAGAAGGAGGTTGGAAAGACAGGTAGAAGAAAAGGGAAGTATACCACAAAACCAAACGGGTTTTAGGAAAGGGATGGGGACCACGGACAACATATACGTGCTCAATTGTTTAGTCAACAGGAACCTAGGGTGTAAGGAAGGGAAGTTAGTTGCACTGTTTGTAGATTTTAAGGCAGCCTTTGACTCAGTTAACAGATAGGTGTTATGGACAGTCATGAAAGAGAGAGGAGTAGACGAAGGTTTAATAGAGAGAATAAAAGAAATATCTGTGGAAACTAAGATAAGTGTGAAGATAGGAGAAAAGAAAGGAGAGGAATTCTGGAAGGGAAGGGGGCTCAGGCAAGGGTGCCCGTTGAGTCCACTTCTATTTAGTGTTCTTCTGGCAGACTTAGAGGACAAGATTGAGAGGAAAGGGAAAGGAGGGACATCATTAGGAACATCCAAAGTGTATTCACTAGCATATGCAGATGACGTAGTGCTAGTAGCTAATGATTAAAAAGGAATGAATCTGATGATGAGAGTGTAACAAGAGTACGTGAGAGTAAAGTATCTAACAGTGAAGGTGAATAAGACTAAGATAATATGTTTCAGAAATAAAAAGCATAGAGTGGAATATGAATGGAATATTAATAGCGTGGTGGTGGAATTGGTCAAGGAATTTTGCTACCTAGGATTTTGGTTTGAAACGAGAGGAGGAATCGAGCTGCAGGTGATAAAGAGATTAGAATGTGCGAGTAAAGAGATGGGACAAGTATGGGGTATAGGTAAAATAAGGTTCAAAGACGACTGGAGGATGAGACTTATTACGTGGGTAATGCCAAGGAGGGAGATGGATTGATGAGAAGGGGGCAAAAACCGTAAAAGAAATCACAATTAGAAAAGTACAAGGTGGTTTATTATCACCTACATTTTAATGGTGGCCGTCGCAAGGCGTAGGCGGTCCTGAAGACGGGTTAGGAAACCCGCAGGTGGTGTCAGTAGGTCCGAACGAGGACCGGCAGCAGTAGAACGACTTTCCCAAGAGGCGAGAGCTTCGGATGGCGGCCAGAACGACCAAGTCTCAATTTGAGTGGCACGGAAAATTCGCACTTGATTAACACGTTCAGCGACTTAGCACGACTGCCTCCTCTCACGACGGAACGCGCTGTCGCCGCGGGGCTAAGAGACCCTTCGGGGGTTTTCTCCTCCTCTTGTGTAAGGCTTATAACCCCTTTTGCGCAGGGCCGTACCGAGTCCTTACTATGGTAGCAACTTTTTTACCCCCACCCCCTTCCCCGCGGGGTTTGAGTGTATATTTGAAATTCTGCCAAGTTCTCTCTCGAATTTCTGGATGGTTTGGGATTCTATGTGTATTTGTAATTCTAGAGTATTATCCCTGATTAGTCTTTCGCTGTTTGTTTTATTTGTTCCAATATCCAGTAGATTAAAAATTTTTTGTTTATGTATTCCCATCCCCCTTGTCTGTAAGTTTTTACGTCCTTGCTTGGTGTTGAGTAATTTTTTCTGTACCTGTAGGGTCTGTTGTTACAAAAAGAGTCGTGTATTGTATAAATTTGTATATTGTTGGAGAAAACTTCTTCATAATGAAAGGGCCTTCATATTGCTCAGATAACTTACCTGCCTTTTTGTCCGTTATGCTTGACCGTTTGGTTACCCTTTTTAAGAACCCTATCTCCCATTTTAAACTTTACCGGTCTGCTTCTTAAATTGTAACTGCTGGCATCCCTGAAAAAAACGTCGTATTGAAAATTATTAAAATGTATTGACATTTTGAATGCGATTCAATTCTGTTTTCTGTTCCGAAAAAAAGAAAGTATTAGTTCGTACTGGTTCGCATTACACTTCATCACGCTGAATGCGAAACGTCAGTGTCGATGATTCGCATTACAAAGTATTGGTTCGCATTAAACTTCAAGACGCTGAATGCGAGATGGCAGTTGTGGATCTTCCGCATTTAAAATTATAAAAGTAATTAACCGGTTCCCGTTTATTGTAAAACTTTTTTAAAATAATGTAAAATAAATATATAAATATTAATAAATAAACACTTTATAAAATATTGAATAAAATTTTAATCCGCGGTTACGCGTTTAAAAGTATTCCAATAACTTTTGGAATTTGCAAAATTTAAACCAATGCGACATTTCGCATTAAAAAGTTTTCAATTCACGCACAAAATTCTTCTCATTCGATCGCATTTAAAATCATTAAAACTAATGCGAACTTTCGTATTAAAAAGTTTTCACTGAACCGAAACATTTCCATCATTAATTCGCATTGAAAAGTTTTAACCTGGCTCAAAAAATGTGTCTCATTCTTTCGCTTTCAAAAGGATTCAAAGTAGTGCGAACTCTCGATTCAAAAAGTTTTCATTTCGCTCTGAAATTTTCTCTCATTCGGTCGCATTAGAAAGCATTAAAACGAATGTGAAGTCTCGCATTAAAAAGCATTGCGTGCAAAAATTTTTATCTTTCATATTCAAACGCATTCAGGAATTTAATGTTATATAAGAAGTATCGCATTTAAACGTTTTCCGCTAACCTCCAATGCGAAACTGACACCTAACAGACTTCATGGAAACAAATCGTGAATTCGAAACAATACTTTTGAATTTTACGTTTCTTGCAGGGATGTCTCTTATTTGCTATGTCCACATTTTTCTGGGGTTTTATAATTTGGAACCTTCTTAATCTATCTGTCCATGTATCTATGCTTTGAAATTCGATTTCGTTATCGTTCTCTAAATTTTTTCTTAGAGACTGGAGTGGTTCTAATTCGCGACCTAAGATTAAAAATGCGGGGGTAAATTGTGTTCACGAGTTCTTACTAGTATTTATAGCGAACTGCAAATCGTCTATATGTTCGTCCCAGGTGGAATGATCTTTATCTGAATAAGTTTTAATTATTTGCTCAATTGTTCTATTGTATTGCTCGGTTGGGTTTGCTTGGGGGTAATATTTAGGTGTTTTTGTGTGTCTTATACCGAATTTTTCTGTTAATTCTCTCAAGGTTTTATTGACAAATTCTGTGCCATTATCCGTGTGGAGAGTCCTAGGTGTTCCCCAACGTGAAATGACGCGTTTATGAAATTCTGAATCTATTGTAATTCCGTTAGCTTTTTTAATCGGTATTATTTCTACCCATTTTGAGAATAAATCTACGAAGACTAAAATATATTGTTTCTTTCTCTTTTTAGAAATCGGTAATGAGCCCCTGATATCTGCAGCAATCATGGTCCATGGTTCTTCAACGATTCTTTTTCGCATCAGACCTAATTTCGCTTGGTTGCTCGGTTTGGTTCTCTGACAGATTTTGCAATTTTTTACGAATTTGATTATTTCCGAATACATGCCCGGCCAGAAGTAGTACTCGGAAATTCTCGTGTGCATTTTTTCGGAACCTAAATGTCCTGCTTGTATATCACCGTGATTTTCTTTCAAAAGCTGTATTCGTAATTTGTTGGGTACAACGAGTTTCAATGAGTTGAAGTCTGGTAAAAGAGTAGACTTTAGTGGTTCAGTTCTGTGAAAATAGTTACGGTCTTTTTGTGACTTGTCTGATTTTAGTAGAGTAGCAGTCATCTGTTTCGTCGTTAACGTCCCCTTTTGGTTTTTCTACGCTACAAGCTAACGCAAACGCTATATTTTTTGCTGGTTCTCCTGATCTGGAGAGAGCATTGGGGTCGAAATTTGAACTACCTTTATGATATATGACTTCGTAGTCATATTCTAGTAACTCTAACGCCCATCTGGCTAATCGACGAGTGGGATTTTTTAGATTATAGAGCCACTTTAACGCTAAGTGGTTCGTCATTACTTTAAAACTATAACCTTCTAAGTATGGCCTGAATTTTCGTATGGCCCAAACTACCGCTAGGCGTTCTTTTTCGGATGCCGAGTATCGAGATTCTGCGCGGTTTAAGCTTCTACTTGCGTAAGCGATTACGTAATTCACGCAGTCGATTGTTTGCGTAAGTACGGCTCCTAGCCCCGTGTTACTCGCATCCGTTTATAGTTGGAAGGGTTGTGTAAAATCTGAGCATGTCAATATTGGTGCTGACGTTAATAGGTCTTTAATTTTCTGGAAGGCTTCATCTTGCTCGAATCCCCAATCCCATGGTTTATCTTTTGTAAGTAATCTGTTTATCGGTTCTATTATTTCCGCAAAGTGTGGGATACATTTTCTGTACCAACTTGTCATCCCTATTATGCGCTGTAATTGTTTAATGTTTTTAGGTTTAGGGAATTCTAGGATTGGTTGGATTTTTGCATCGTCTGTTTGGAGTCCTTTGTCGTTAACTTTAAATCCTAAGTATTTGATTTCCGAGCAGCCGAACTCGCATTTGTCCGGGCTGATCGTTAAATTTGCATAATTGATTTTATCTAATACGATATATAAATATTTTAAATGGTCTTCAAAATTTTGAGTCACAATCACTATGTCGCACAGTGATAAATATGGGAAAAAATTCGAGCCACGCGACGATTTTAATCAAATAATGAATTTTTTTTATTCTTCTCTAAACATGTTATATTTAATATTTCCGGTGAGAGAATTGTTATAACTACCCATATATTTTTTTTTTAATTAACCATGAAACGACTTGCCTCAACATCAGTGGAAATTGTTCGAAAATAACGCAGGACTACAAAATATTTTCGGGAGTGGAACCAAGTGGAATATACATTTTCAGGTGCGCTGATCACGAATCCATGACCCCTATGACCCCTACACGTCAGGATCAAGGTCATTTGAAGGTCAACTTCGTTAATTCGAGAGATATCATCTTCTTGACCTCAGATCCTTAAAGAGTGGAAAATTTTACGTTCGGATATATTTTTACCCACGGGATCGAGTGACCTCTAGAGGTCACATGAAGGTCAAAAGAGTTATTTAGAATTTCTGAAACTAGTAGCTTGTCATGGTTTGCTAATATCAAGGTATCCTAACAAAATACGTTTTCGGATGCGCTGATCACGAATCCGTGACCCCTATGATTCCTACACGTCAGGATCAACGTAATATGAAGGTTAACTCCGTTAATTCGACAGATATCATGTTTTTGACCTCATATTCTGAAAGAGCAGGAAATTTTACGTTCGGAAATATTTTTATCCACTGGTCCCAGTGACCTCTAGAGGTCATATGAATGTCAAAACCATTCTTTAGAACTTCTAAACCTAGTAACTTGTCATTTTTTGCTAATATCGAGGTAATGACCCTTACAAAATACGTTTTCGGATGCGCTGATCACGAATCCATGACCCCTATGACCCCTACACGTCAGGATCAAGGTCATTTTAAGGTCAACTTCGTTAATTCGAGATATATAATCTTTTTGACCTTAGATCCTGAAAGAGCGGAAAATTTTACGTTTGGAAATATTTTTATTTACTGGTCCTAGTGACCTCTAGAGGTCATATGAATGTCAAAACCATTCTATAGAACTTGTGAACCTAGTAGCTTGTCATTGTTTACTAATATCGAGGTGATGACCTTTACAAAATACGTTTCTGGGTGCCCTGGTCACGTATCCGTGCCCCTATGACCCCTACACGTCAGGATCAAGGTCATTGGAAGGTCACCTTCGTTAATTCGAGAGATATCATGTTTTTGACCTCAAAATCGTTATGAAAAGACCGAAGAGTTTAATTTGAATACCTTATAACCTCAAAGTTTCATACACCAGCAGGAAAAAAAGTAAATCTAAATATCCCATGACCTAAAAACCTTGAACACAACATTATTTGAGGTATTTAGATTTTTTGCCTGCCTTGCTGTGTATATATTTTGAATCCCTCATATACAATAGCGTTTGCATAGGTAATTTCCTCTGTATATGGCTACCATGACGAGATACAGGCTAAGGAATTTAGAATTATTTATCTGACCTTGATGCTGACGTGTAGGGGTCATAGGGGTCACGGATTCGTGATCAGCGCACCCGAAAACGTATTTTGTAAGGGTCATTACCCTTGATATTAGCAAACCATGACAAGTTACTGGGTTTAGATGTTCTAAAGAATGATTTTGACATTCATATGACCTCTAGAGGTCACTCGAACCCGTGGGTAAAAATATATCCGAACGTAAATTTTTCCACTTTTTCAGAATCTGAGGTCAAAAAGATGATATCTCTCGAATTAACGAAATTGACCTTCAAATGACCTTGATCCTGACGGGCAGGAGTCATAGGGGTCACGGATTCGTGATAAGCGCGGCTGAAAGTTCTACGTTATTTTTGAACAATTTCCACTGATGTTGAGGCAAGTCGTTTCATGGTAAATTAAAAAAAATATATGGGTAGTTGTAACAATTCTCTCACTGGAAATATTAAATATAACATTTTTAGAGAAGAATAAAAAAAAGTTTTGATTAAAATCGTCGCGTGGCTCGAATTTTTTCCCATATTTATCACTGTGTGTCGTCTAGATACCAAAAAACGTTTGGTTTCAATTCTGAAGTTATAATTTTATCCATCAGTCTTTGGAAAGTGGCTGGAGCATTGGTTAAACCAAATAGCATCCTTTTCAATTGATACATGCCTTTTCCAAGGACTGAGAATGCTGTAATTGGTTTTGAACTTGCTTCTAGCGGAATTTGTAAATAGGCTAATTTTAAATCAATTTTCGAAATAAATGTTGCTGATCTTAAAGTGTCTAATATTTCGGTCATGAGTGGGATTGGGTAGAGGTCCTTTTTGGTAATGTTATTTGCCTTTCTAAAGTCCAAACAAAATCTGTAATCTTTCCCAGGTTCTTTTCATCATAACTATTGGGTTTGATCAATCAGAACAAGAAGGTTCTATTATCTCTTGTTCCCCTTCGCAAATTTCTGGTGAACTATTGTTTTGCTCTTCAATTTTTCCTAAACTATCTGTAATATTATTTAACTTAATCGCTTTGTTTTTAAAATGAACCCATTGATTTCTGCTATCACTTTCTGATATCTCATTAGCATTTTGAGATTCCATTTTTGATTTTTCCCGAATAGTACCTTTGTTATTTTTCCGAAGGTTACAATCGCTATCTTTATGTGTATTCTCGTATTTTTTATTGTAAAAAACTTTTCCCGAATTATTGTTCTTATTACATTATTATTGTTCTTAGGTTTGTTTATTCTACATAAATCTTGTGTGCTTGAGTCGTCGCCAGTGTATTGGGTGGGGATGCTCTCTAGGGGTTGGAATTTGTTGCTCGTGGGGATGCTTATTAAGCTTGGGATATTCTTTGTAGGATTTTTTACAGGAATTTGGGCGTTTTTGGTTTTTTGGAATTAGTTAAATTGATAGGTACTGGGGGGATTTCGCTATCTTTTAACGTCTGGCTATTTTTGTTAAGCTCTCTAGTACTTTTGAGGTTAATACTGCCTCCGAATTCGGGTTTACTTTTTTTATTTTTGCCTTCCTTTTTAATCAATGGTTTATTCTTAATATTTAAATTTTTAACTTCCTTAGTTTCTTTTGTTTTAATGTCTGGTTTAGGTTCGGTCATGGGGGCGAAGCCAGCATAGGAACTTCCGGTAGCAAATCTGACTTGCGGTCCAGTTCGATCTGGGGTCCTTTGTAGGGAATTTAAAAGTATTCAGTTTGCGAAAATGTAGTGAACTTTGAAATCGTTAGTATGGTAGCACTGAAAACTGACAGTTGAAAACATCATGATTGAAAACGTTGAAAATTGACGCTATTTTTTACTCAAATTCTTAGACTTCCCAATAAACATAATCGTGAAATCTTAACGATAATTTTTCAATTAACTCGAAAAGAATTACCTGTATAATCAAGTGCCTTGTACCAGATCTCACGACTTTAGAATTTTCCATGCCGGTTGTGAGGAATGTAACATAACCTCTAAGTTGGGTCGTGTTACTCGTGTTACTGTTTTATTAGGGTTTTTTTCCTACGAGAATCTTCATGATACTTCTTCAAATCCACGACAAAACAAAAAGTAATCATACAGTGATTTGTGTCGAATAAAAACCCATGCTCGGAATCTTTGTTTATTGTTTCTTTAAATAATTTTTATCAAATTCCACTTACCAATAATGTTGTCAATAATTTGTAATGCCAATTATTGATGTTATTGTGTACTTCAATTGTTGTATGTAATGATATCAATAAACGGTATTACAAATTATTCACAACATTATTAAGTACAATATTTTAAATTTGAATATCCCGCCTGCATGGCCGCTTCCGACTTTAGTTCCCCCAGTTCTCACATGAGCGCACGTGTCGCTCCATAAGCGGCCATATTGCAAATATTTGTTTCCAATTTTTATCACGGGGCTTCACCCACGTTGGTTCGGTTTTTTTCGTATTTATTGGGAGGGGTAATGATTCCGGGTTTGCTTCCTTTGGATAGCAGGTGCGGGGACTCCCTGGTAACCACCAGATTTCAGAGTCATAATTTAGGGTCATCCGTAGGGTTTTCAGCATGTCCGTGCCTAAAATGCCTGCAGAATTTAATTTTGGGACTAACCTGAACATAACATGTTTTGTGTGTTTGGCGACTCTAATTGGGATTACTACTTGCCCAATTATGTCGACCGTTTCGCCGTTCGCGACCATTAATTTTCGCGAAGCGGGTTTAAAAATTGAAAATTTGGAATTTTGGATTTTCTCCAGCAATTCCTTGCCAGCGTACGAATGTGTGGCACCAGTATCCACTAAAATTCGAAATAAACTACCTTCGAATTTTGTCATTAGATGAAAACGTGTTTCCGTTATTTCACCTTTATCCGAATTTAATATTTCCGGCGTTTCGGTGCTAGGTTGTAGTATTTTTGGCCCTAGTACCTGCCCTTCCAGTTTCCCTGGTTATAAGCATAATAATGAGATTCTCTTTTAAAATGGCCCGTTAAACCGTGATGATAACAATTCAAGTTATTTGTATTTTCGTTAGCGATTTTGTTAGGTTCCTGTTTTTTGCCTGAGCTGGAATTTGTCTTGTCTTGTGAGTCTTTGTTATTGTTATTACTCGGCTTTTGGCTTTTGTTATCGTAATTCGATTTTTGGAAATTTTGAATACCGTTATTATTTTCTGATTTATTTTCTGCCTTTTCTATTGGAAATTCAATCATTGGGTTACTTTGACCTTGATTTTGTCCTAATGACATTTGATTAAACATTGGTAACATTTGATTTTAAGGGTTGTAAGGATATCTCGGTCTATTGTTTGTGAATATAGGTTGGTAATTTGTTTGGAAACCAGGTGGGAACCTAGGTCTGAAGTTAGGTCTGAAATTTTGTTGGTATTGATTTGGAAAGGGTAAGAGTGGAAATCGGAATGGTGAAAATGGAAATTTCTTTTTATATTGGTTTTTGCCTTGGTTATTTTGACTTTGATTTTCGTTTTGGTTATCCTTTTGATTATTTTTATTTCCCCTCAAATCTTCATTATTCTCCGAATTATCTTTTTCCCCGTTACCGATATTACGCTTTTGTTCATTTCTGTCTTCAGTTTTAGGTTCGGTAATTGGTAAAACTTGCCCTCGGATGTTTGATTTGGCTAGCTCAGTTTCCCATTCTTTACCTAAGTCTCCTAATTGTTCAAAAGTTTCAAAGTCGTTTCGTTTAATATACATTTGGTATTCAATTCTAAGGTTCTTATAGGTTCGACGTAATTCCCATTCGTGACTTTTTCTCGGATACAGCTTGGTAAAAAGTTTTCTAATTTCAGTTAAATACGAGTGGATGTCTTGGTTTCTTTCTTGGTTGCAAATTTTCATTTTTTGTTTTATTTCTTCTGAAAACCTTTCGTCGATATAAGCATTTTTAAAATCTTCGGTGAACTCTTCTACGAGTAGTACGTTCAAATTTTCTAAAATATCCCGGTCATTTATTTTGTATCCCCTGTTAAATCTTTTTAATTCGTCCAAGAAATGCGCGGGACTGTCATCTTTATTGTTTCTGAAATTAATGGGAAAGTTACTCATGATTTGGAATGGCGTTTGTATCATGCCAAACGGAAAAAATGTTGCTGGAATTGCTTCGTTATTCGGATTATTTTCAGGTTCGGTATCCGTATCTGTGTTATTTGTGTGGATTCTAGAATTGTGTGACCTGTCCCTTAGTGTCGAGAGTCTATGTCGTCTGTTTTGATTTGAATGTGTTCTGTCCTCTAATGTTTCGCTGTCGTCTGTATTTTGTATTCTTATGTTATTAACTCTTATTATACTACGGTTATTATTGTAAGGAAGTTGATAAGGCTTTTGTAAATTTTCTTTTACATTGAATTGTACTGACTGTCTATTAAGGGATGCGCTTTATTTTTTCGTGTCATATGGTTCTATGGTTTTCTTTCTATATTCAAAAGAGCTATTAGAGGGCGAGCCTAAATCTTGAATTTGTCGTCCTTTCTTCCTTTTCTTTAAAAAATCTTTCCCTTTGTTGATTCATAAATTCGTTGTATTCCGCGCTTTCTAAAAGTTCCTCCGATTCTAGGATGAACTGCGGGTTATTTTCCAGGCTGTTTTTGGTTTGCCTTGCTTGCTGTGCGTTGAATGAAAAAGTGGGTTAGTATATGCAACCTTGAAAAATTATAGTTCGGAAATATAATAAAGTACCGAGGCCAACCTA
The DNA here is from genome assembly GCA_932195095.1 of Andricus curvator. Taxonomy (NCBI): domain Eukaryota; kingdom Metazoa; phylum Arthropoda; class Insecta; order Hymenoptera; family Cynipidae; genus Andricus; species Andricus curvator. The sequence goes on from CAKNYM010043541.1 coordinate 53,774, forward strand.
ACCGCCCTTTCTAATGCGAAAACTCTTAATGTTAATAAAATAAAATTTCTTCCTCCAAATAGCACGAAAGGTAATGGAATTATATATATATCTTTATATCTCTTTATAAAAATAACATTTTTAATTTTTCTTTCAACTTGGACTAATTATACGCATAATTTCCTTATTACCTTTCATGCTGTTTGGAGGAAGAAATTTTTGTTTTATTTACGAAACAAAAGATTTTTTTAATTTTAATCTACTCGCACCGTAGAGGGAAGCTCGCACACTCAGCCTGCATTTTACCGGACCGTCGATCATGCAGCTCGCCGGACCGCGTCGCTCCCGTCTGTCGGGCTGGCATATAGACATCAATGGTGTGCACATTAAGGTGCATATCTGCCGGCACGTCGGTCCGATCGATCGGACCGCGGGCCGGCAGATCGCTTGCAGTCGGCGGGCATTTTTCTATTCCGGGATGTGTTCTAGGTACTCAGCGTGTGCATGACACGCTCTGCACCTATCGCTGGGAACTTCTTGACATAAAATGCTACGTAACTAATCTATCTACATTTTCGCCTGCATCGAGGTGCAGCCCTCTTCAACCTTTCGCCGTTTCTAAGCAACAGCGTCATACGTCTACGGGCAGCGGGGTGGGGCGAGCGCACACTGAAAGTCGAACCGTACGTGCCGGTGATTTTTCTGTTTCGCTGTTTCTCTCGCTCGCCTTCGCCATCCACAATTCCACCCTACTGAAAATTTGCGGCCGCAATTGCGGCTGCATTTTGCGGCCACAATTGCGGCTGCATTTTGCGGCCGTATTTGCAGCCGCGTATAAGAAACAGCATTTGCGGTCGCATTTTGAAATATTATAAACCGCTAAAAAATTCACTTTCACTTAATTTGTATTGTCTGAGGTGTAATTAAAGAAGCACAACCGTGAATATTTATCACTTGAAGAACAAAGTTCTTTTCAACGTAGTCAAATTCTTTATCTACGCAAAATCGAATATACAACCATGATTGGGATGTAATTTTATCCATATTTAGAAATTGAGATCGAGAATACCGCACGTAAAGATTAATTAATTACACCGACTATCAAGAAACTACGAATTCATCGATTGCTTTGCTCTACAGCTTCTCAGAGCGTTGCGACTGCACGTGTGCGCCCGTGTTCGACCACGATCGCAGCCAGATCCAGGTTCGTGGATCATAGTAAACCATGGCGGGCCTCATTTCAACCAATCAGAGCAATAGCCTACAGAATCTACCCTGCCCTGTGGGTCGCATCATTGGAAATCTAAATATCGAGTCGGTTCAAAAAGCTAAGCGTCGATTTTGTTATGTATATTAAGCGATTCTTTTGCCGATAAAATATAACACTCGAAAAATATTTATTCGAATCGCACTACAATTTTCAACGGTTCCTTAAGTGGAATAAAGTATTTTTATGTTACAATGAGTGAAAGTGAAAACAAAAGAAGAAGAAAAACATTCTTGAACGGACGAGAACTGGTTTTTTCAGCGTGGTATGTACGTTTATGTAAGTACAAACTATTGCACTAACATATAAATACTTAAATATGTGTTGTAATTTTTGTATTATCTTCACTAAAAAGATCAGGTTGTTGTTTTCAGTAGTTGACATAACCTAAAAATGAAACATTTCAAAG
>CAKNYM010043542.1:724-33236 GCA_932195095.1 Andricus curvator
TTGGCAAATTGGCTCCAAATAACCATGACACTACGGTCGGCCCGACTCTGGGCGATAGTTGGCCCGACCATCGGAGTAATATTATCCAGTGCAAGTAACCTTTCTGCTGCCGACCGTCGGCCCAACTCTGGCCCAAGGTTGGGTCGACGGTCGTTCAGGTTTTGGTACATTGGTATAGAATAACCGTAATGATACGAGCGGTCCGACCCTTCCTTTTTTTTAAGAAAAAAATTCGAAGCTCCATCTTTATGATAAATTGTAAATGTTCCGAAAAATTTACATTTGATGTAATTCTTAATCGTTTTAAAATAGTCTGAAACACCTAAAAAGCAAAACGTTACACGAAAGTTTAAAAAAATTCTAATTGAAAAAATTGTCGCAGTACGTGATAAAATTTCTAATTTCTGTCGATGCAAATTTCAAATGCTCATTAAAAATGACACTTTTTGTCATTATTAAAAGTTGTAAAATGGCCTGAAACGCGAGAAAAAAAAATTACACGGAGAAAAATTAGTCAAAGTTTTTTATAAGAAATTTTTGAAAAAAAATGTTCAGAAAAAAAATTGTTTGGAGAAAAATTTTTGAAAAAAATTGGTTGAAAAAAATTAAAACAAAAATGTTGAAAAAAATTGTTGTATTCGGTTTAAATTATTTATTTAAAAATTATTTCATTTATATTCCCGTTAACAGTTAATTTATTTTACATCTACATGATGTCGCATAATAATAAAAAAATTAATGAGAAAAAAGAGTTCAAAAATTGTTTCTTTTCAACTGCCTTGAGCTGTGGCTTATGAGGATGGTTTTTTCATTGATTTTCAATTCTTCAGGTATAGAGTAATGGGTAAGACTCCCGACTGCCAGGCGATAGATTCAGATATAGATATAGGTTCGAAACCCCGTAGCGTTAGAAATTTTATTTGTAATATAATGTTTAAAAATGTAATACATGTATCCATTCTGAGCAGGACCATTAACATTGATAGTCAAAATATTCGCCATCAATTATTATTTATTTTTTTAATACCTATTTTGTGTATTTTCACCTGTTTAGCACGAACCTTCAAAAATCAAAGTCGGCCCCACATTTTTGTCCAAGGTTGGGCCGACATCATCTTAATAGATGACCCATATATGGGACCAAATGTCGGGCCGACGTTGAGAAGCCAAAGGCGGTTGACCGTTATATCGTTTAGCTGGTTGGCCCGACCAGTGGCACACAAAGTTGGACCGACCGTCCGACGGTTGGCCCGATCATAGACCGACGATCAATTCGCAGAAGAAGCGTTGGTTAAACAACGCTTCTTCTCAATGTTGGGCCAACTTTGAAAACCAATGGTATGCCAACCTTGTATTTCGCGGTTGACTCAACCATGACAACCATTGTTGGCCCAACTGTGTAAAATAGGGACGGCATGCGTTATCATTACGCTGGTTGGCCCGACCATTGGCTCACAAAGTTGGGCCGACCTTACAAAGGTTGGGCCAACCATAGCCCGACCGACAATTCGCACCTGGGGAACAGCATCCGAGCATAGATTGTCAAAACCAACCGAATTGCAAAAGGCCTCTATTCAAGCAGCAATGGACAACGATGGACGGTCTAGCCAAGTTGTGCATACTGACTTTGACCATACATAGTATCCCGGTAAGATGGCTTGAATGGAATAGAATTAAAAATTTAAGATTTCAGCGTGAAAGTAGAGATAATCCTATTATTTTTAATACCTGATTTTCCCTTCAGGCTTCAATGTTCAAGAAAGTAATAAGTGGCTCAGAAATGTAATTCCCGTCTATTCACATAGTGTTAATGACTCTCTTTCCTATTCCAAAAGAAGGTTAGATATGAAGTGTGTTCAATTCAGTTTGATTCATTCCCGAAATGTGTACATTGAATTTTCTGAATTACCGGTTTTTGAATTCAAGTTAGGAAGGGTCTATTACAGTGAATTCAAGTTTACATTGCGGAGAGATGGTGTGACTTCAATTCAAGAAATCTGAATTGATTTTATATGAAACGTATTATCCTCAATTCCAAATGGTATAACTGAATTGAATGAAATAGGATTTGTGATACCAAAAAGAATTGATGTATTCTGAAAACATTAGTTAACTTGAATAATTAATTAAATAATTATGTAATTAATTAATATAATTATACATACATATAGTAATAATAAATTCTTTAATAATCGTCAGTAAATTGTCCTTTTACTGCTTTTGGTATTGGATAGGTAGAAAATTATATTTTTCAAACTGTATTGAAACGTATAGCAGTTGCTTCTTTCTAATTACTGTTTCTGGTTTAAGAGAACGAAGGGAAAATCAGGTATTAACATGAATTGAAATTTTCAATCCTATTCTATTCAAGCCTTCTTACCGGGATTCTGCCTTTTCAAAACCAAAATAGGTACAACTTACATTTACTAAATAGTTTTTCCACCAGAACAACCTCTTCGTGCAATTTTGAAGATCCTTGGATTATCCAGAGATACTTCGACTGATCAGTGGTAAAACTCATAACAATCTAAAATTCAGGCTTGTATATGACATTTTCCATAGCCTTTGAATTATTTGATATTTCTTCTACATTTTATATTTGTAATAAAGTTAACTTTACGCTTCAAAATGTTTATATACTTTGTACATGGGATATTACGGTCGTCCAAGAATGGCTTTATTTTTTCTAAAATGGGTTCCCTAAAAATTATTTCTTTTGATTTCAAAAGACCTCTGAATTTTGACGGAATTAAAAAATATTTCTTTAGGGTCTCAGAGGCCCATTAATGAAAAAAAGGTTTATTTTATTTTAATTTCCGCTGTTAATGGATTATTTTACGTTGGCATACCTGGACAGAATTACTTTCAGTGAAATAAATCACCCAGATTTTTGACTGAATTTTAAAAACATATTTAGGGGCAGTACAAAAATGTGTTTGCGAGACCCCTAAGTATTCTTTCAATATTCTTTAAAAAATCCGGGTGATGTACTCCAATAAACTTAATTTGGTGCAGTTATGATCAAGAAAAATAATTTATTAACAGCGGCAATTAAAATAAAAAAAGGATTTTTTGCAAAAAGGGCTTGGGCGAGCCCCAAATATTTTCTTTGAAATTAAAAAAAATGCAGGGGTGATTTTGATACCAAAAGATACAATTCGTAGAGGACCTATTCTAGAACAAATAACGCCTTTTTTGGAACACCCTAATGTGATATATTACTATTTATTAATATTTCTAATGTATATATTTTTATGTGCATTTTGTGATTTTACGTGCTTACTGCAAATTATTGTCAAATAAACTACTTCTTGTGAGAAATTAATTTGTTTAGTTTTAATTTTTTGAGAGTTTAAATATTACATTTATTCTTGTAGTTATCTAGAAAATATTTGATTCTAGTATTTATTTAGTAGAATGAAGTGATTGAATTTTCAGATTAAAGCTTGAGTCAAACAGCCTTGAGTCAATTTTTATGTAGGGTCAATTTAGGTATGTGTGATAACAATATTAACATGATAAACAGAAAATTTGGAATTGAGAGTAAACCAATTTTTATATTTTGTTGGCAATTAATTTAAAAGAAACTGAGGTGCTCTTAGAAAACTAAAATTCTCCTGTTTCTGTAATAAAAATGTAAGTAAATAATAATAATTATTAATTAACATTTTCGCAAATACAGTTACACACACACTTAATTTTTAATTCAATGTAGAAGAGCGACACTTCGAATTAGGTTAAATAATAATTAAATTAAATAAAAAAAATCCTTCACGCACATCTTTACGACTTGAAGATTACGTGAATTAGAAGCAAAAGGTTCTCAAATATTTGAAACACCATTAATGAAAGTCTAAAATTCGAATTTCGTTTCCTATGACACTTCGAATTAGGTTAAATAATAATTAAATTAAATAAAAAAAATCCTTCGCGCACATCTTTACGACTTGAAGATTACGTGAATTAGAAGCAAAAGGTTCTCAAATATTTGAAACACCATTAATGAAAGTCTAAAATTCGAATTTCGTTTCCTATTTACCCATCTTAACCTAATCTGCAACACATGATTGTACCCATTTAATGTGCATAATCATTTAATTGAAATTTTACCGCTCATACGCGCGGATGATGAAAGGATCAAAAAGCCAATTTGATCGTACACTGTAAAAAAATCTTTTGTGATATTTACAATTAGATTGTAATTTCATGAGCAGTGTATTTTCAAATTAAAAATGTATAACCTGGCAAATTTACCAATGTCGCTCAGAAATTCACGTCCTAGTCCAATTTCACCCCATAGAACAGTATGAAATAACTGTCCGATGTAAAATTTCTACGTCTGACGATGGAAATTATTCGATCAGTGTGGCACGTAGTCAATTCACGTAAGTGAATAAATTTTAATGAGCTTATAAATTAACACTTTTTTGGTAAATTTGCAGCATCTAGCATAATTTCACAAACGGGTAGTATTGTTACGTCTTGGCATCCTGAGAAATTACAAAGCGGACATAAATCGACAATCCATCAACAAACTGGCAGAAAAAGATGGCTCGTTAAACTTTATCATAAAATTACGTCTCAAGAGCCTCTAATATTGCTCTAATAGTGATGAGTTCTATGCCCAGCTGAAAATTCCTGTACAGGAACCTCGAAGGATCCTGTACATGTTCCTGTACACGAACCTGCACACGAACCTGTACAGGTAATCTTGACGGTTCCTGTGCAGGAATTTGGCGAAGGAAACTATACATGATCCTGCAAAGGAACCTGCACCGACAAAGGAACCTTTGAATGGTCCTGTACAGGTGCCTGTACAGAAACGTGTATAGGATCCTTTACAGAAAGCCGTCAAAGGAACCTTTGGAAGGATCCTGTACAGAAACACGTATAGGGTCCTTTACAGAAAGCCATTGCGAAAACTGATGTCGCTTACAGCTATGAACTTGCCTTCCTTTTATTCCCTTTAAGAACCAACTCACTATCGAGAGAGCCAAGCCACCAGCGAACCCTCGCGGATTAGTTCCTATGCAGGTTCATGTATAGGATCATGAACATGTTCCTGTATATGAACCCACACCTCAATTGACTTAGTGAAGGAACCTGTACAGGTCCATTCAAAGGTTAGCTTGTATACAGGTTCCTTTCCAGGATCATGTACAGTTTCCTTCGCCAAATTCCTGCACAGGAACCGTCAAGATTACCTGTACAGGTTCGTGTGCAGTTTCATGTACAGGAACATGTGCAAGATCCTCCGAGGTTCCTGTACAGGAATTTTCATCTGGGTGTGAATAAAAAAATATGTATTTTTTATTCAAAACGATATCTAAGAAAAGTAATATGCGCTTTATTTATCCTGCTAGAGTGTTTAAAAATGTATAACCTCACAAACATAATCTCAAAATTGAAATGTGACCTTGGCAATTTACGTCCTGCATTTTTTTTTACAAAAGTGTGTAAACTCACATCGTCGCACGCAGATCGAATAATTTCCATCGTGACACGATGTAAAATTACACCAACTTTTTTTAAAGTGTAGCTGTCATGATCCGCTCGTTACATCACAACTAGAGTTCATCACAACTATTGTCCCTCTATCACCTCCTCCATGGTTGGCGGCGCACGCACAATGCTGAGCAAGTTCATGTCCGCTGTAAGATAGAAATATATGTCTGCACGCTATTATTTTCGAAGAGATATTTCAAGCAGTTCGCCATATAGGAGTATTACATATACAGGGTGTCCCAGACTCAAGTGTCCGGACTTATATGGCTGTATAAACATTTAAAAAATGAATTGAAAATTCCTTTTCCAAAAATCAGTTGAAGTTTTAGTTTTTGAGTTATTAAATATTTAAGCTGGGCCAATCAGGATCGCGGTATAAACAGTCGTACGTACGTGAGCGGGAGTCCAACGTAGTGTAGTGGTAGTGACTGCTGTTCTCCCCTCGCTAACCGCACCTCAGTACTCGCTTCAATTACACTGCGTTTAAATCACGCTCACGTACGCACAACTGTTTATACCGCGCTCCTGATTGGTCCCGCTTAAATATATAATAATTATTGTTTTTACATATGTATTTATTTTTATATACCTGTGGAGCAATATGAAAAAGGCGATAAAGACAGCCGCTAAACTTACTATAGGTTTAAAGAAAGTAACCAAAAGCAAACCATGGTTTGACGAAGAGTGCAAACTTTGGTTTGAAAAACGTCGGAAGGCCAAACTAATTAGTTTACAAAATAAGTGCGATCAAACACATAAGAAGTATCTCGAGATTAGTAAAAGTACAAATAGGCTTTATAGATTCAAGAAAAGGGAGTGGGAAAAGAATAAAATACTAGCAATAGAAACGCATAATAAACAAAATAACCCGCGTGAGATGTACAGGGGAATTAATTTTATAAGGAAAGGCTTCCAAAGTAGAATGGAAGTAATGAGGGACGAAAATGGGAATCTAGTAGCCGATGCGACAGAGAGACTGAATTTATGGAAAAACTATTTCGATAAGCTATTAAATGTACGCGAAGCCCCCGTTGAAGGTAATCTCGGTGAAATCCACACTGCCGATCTACTAATTGATGATCCTACTGATGTAGAAATAGAAATGGCCATAAAGAAGTTGAAAAATAACAAAGCCGCGGGCATCGACGACCTACCGTCAGAACTGATAAAAAATGGAGGCCCTTGCCTCGCAAGGCAAATTTGTAAATTAATACGCGCAGTTTGGAAAACAGAACGCATGCCGGAGGAATGGAATACCTCTATTATTATTCCCATATTTAAAAAAGGCGATAAAACGAACTGTAACAATTACCGGGGAATTTCACTTGTACCTTCGTGCTATAAGATCCTGTCCAATGTAATCTTAAGTAGACTAACTCCTTTTGCCGATGAAATCATTGGGGATTACCAGTGTGGATTCCGCCGAAACCGATCTACAAGCGATCAAATGCTTACAATTAGACAACTGTTAGAAAAGAAATGGGAATTTAATGAAGTAGTACATCAGCTATTTATCGATTTCAAAAAAGCGTACGACTCTATTATACGCGCACGAATGTACTGGATCCTAGAGTTCTTGGGTGTACCAAGAAAATTAGTTAGACTTGTCGAAATTTGCTTAAGCGGCAGTAGGGGTAGTATACGTGTAAACGGAGGTTTATCTGAAGAGTTTTCGATCCGGGATGGCCTGAAACAGGACGATGCACTTTCGTGCGCCCTTTTCAACTTAGTTTTAGAATACGTGGTCAGACAAGTACAAGCGAATCCGACCGGTGCGGTGCTACCTTCAATGGGATAATACAAATTCTTGGGTATGCGGATGATCTCGACTTACTAGGGGATGATAAAGAAACCGTAGCTAAAAATGCAGAAATCTTGATCACAAAAGCCAAAGATATTGGTTTGGAAGTTAGCGAATCGAAGACAAAATATATGACCGTCGCCAGATCCGAACAAAGTGATGTAGGCGGGGATCTAATGGCCGGAAATATGAAATTCGAAAGGGTTAACGAGTTTAAATACCTCGGGTCTATTATAACTAGCGAAAATAACATTAAAACGGAAATCAACGCGCGGCTGCACGTTGGCAATGAGTGCTATTATGCAGCAAACACGCTACTAAAATCGCGATTGCTATCTAGAAACATTAAAGTAAGAATTTACAAAACGATAATAATGCCGGTCGTCATGTACGGGTGTGAAACGTGGGCGCTGACGAAGGGAGCGGAGAATAGGTTTAGAGTTTTCGAAAATAAAGTACTTAGAAAAATCTATGGTCCAAAGAGGGACGAAGAGACTGGTGAATGGAGAAAATTGCATAATGATGATTCTCTCTACGGGTCAGCAAATATTAATAGAGTTATGAAAGCGCGTAAATTAAGATGGGCGGGGCATGTAGCAAGAATGGGCAATGAAAGAACAGTGGCGCAAGTTTTAAGAGGGAAACCGACTGGTAAGAGACCTCTAGGCAGACCGAGAAACAGATGGGAGAAAAATGTAAGGGATGATCTAAAAGAACTAGGACACGATTACTTAAACTGGATGGAGGAGGCACAGGATAGAGATGCGTGGCGGTTTCGGGTAGATGAGGCAATGAACTTTCGAGTTCGAATTGCTAATCGATAATAATAATAATAATATAAGTCCGGACCATTGAGTCTGGGGCACCCTGTATAGGCATTTCACGAGTCACTTTTTAACTGAATACAATTTAAGATACACATATCATTCCGGTTGTGTTCGAGAATTTTAGAGACTTACGACAAAGCGTCACTTGAAACGCGGACTAGATTATAGAAACGGAGCAGAATACCAAGACCGCGTCATGCGCATGTCCCAGGGCGATTAAGGCAGAGTCAACCTGAAATTCAGTAAAGCGTACTTCTTAATTTTAGGCAGGGGTATGCCACGACCCATTCTGTAGCTAGAAAAACGTGTGCTACAGTTTGTCCACAGCGGCGCAACGTCGAACTAACGGCGCGTCGATCGTCACTCGATTAGATTAAAACAGTTTAAAGGGCATTTCCACAGTATGTATTCGTATCGCATAATATTGATTTATTTTTTGAAGTTTTATGAATAAACTGTTAATAAAAATGGGCGGTAGTTACTACATACTACCCAATTGCACTAGTGAATATAAAGCAAAAAAATCAAACAAGGAAAAGTTACATTTCTTTTCAGTACCGCGAAGTGTAACACTGGCATCATTCTTAATTGTAAGTTTAAAAAATTAAAAGCTCTTCATTTTAAAGATTTCCAATTTAAAGTTTTACAAATTTTAAGATTTACAATTGAACATTCTTTAATTTTAACGATTTGCAGTTTAAAATTGTTCAATTTTTAAGATGTATACGTAAAAATTCTTATATTTGTATGCCTTTGACGATTGTGAAGATGTGTCAAGATTTAAATTCGAAATATTTCAATTTGCAGAAATTTCGAACGTTAATAATCAAAATTACATAATTTTTAAACTCAAAATTTTGATAACTATTAATTGTAAATTTTGAAAACTAAAAACTTTTCAATTTTAAATATTTACAATTCAAAGTTCTATAGTTTTTAATAGTTACAATTGAAAACTCTTGAATTTTGAAAATACATAATTGCAAATTATTCAAATTTCAAGATTTTTCATTTTGATTTTTTGTTGGAATAGTTCAATTTAAAATATTTACTATTGAGAAGTCCTCAAGCTTAAAGATGTATGAATAAAAATTCTTAAATTTTGATGATTTTTAGGGACGACTGAAAAATTCGGAAAAATAAAATTGCTGACACTGTAAAATTCCCGAAGGGGAAAATTCCCAAATAATAAAACTTCTAAACAATAAAATGTCCAAATAAGAAAATTCCCAGATAGGAAAATTCCCGAATTATAAAATTCCCGAATATAAACAATTTAAATTTGTTTATAATTAAACAAACTTTTAATTATAATGTATTTTTAATTGTAATTCGGCAATTTTCTGTCGGGAATTTTATCATTCGAGATTTTTCAAATTCGGTAATATTATAAGCTGTCGGGAATTTCATTATTCGTGAATTTTTCAATTCGGTAATATTATAAACTGTTCAGGAATTATATCATTCGGGAATTTTACAGTGTCGAGAATTTTATTTTTCGGGATTTTTCAGTCGTCCCGATTTTTATAGTCAAAGGACAAATTTTCAAATCTAAATTTTTCAAAATGAAGAAATTTCAAATGTAAAACATAAACATTATAGAATTAATAATTGTAATACATAAAACTTGCATGATTTTTAATTGTAAATTTAAAAAATTAGAAACTCCTGAATATGAATTATTTACAATCTAAAGTTCTACATTTTGGAAGATTTACAATAGAAATTTTTTTACATTTTACGATTTGCTGTTTAAAATTTTTCAATTTCAAAGATGTATAAATAAAAATTCTTAAATTTTGCTGATTTTGTGAAAAAGCGTTACTTGCCTGATAAGATTTATTTGTAAACATTATGGCAAATTTGTAACGTTTTATTTTAACATATATACTCATTTCTATACAATTTTACCTGATTTTCTTTATTTCTCATAGTAAACCATAAAAAAATTATAAGTAAGTAAGTATACCATTAAGCCATTTCCCTTTCAGGGTAATAATAATAATAATAATAATAATAATAATAATTCCTACAAAGAGCCTCGGTGGCTCAGTTGGCTAGACGCTCGGACTTCACCATAGAGGTCCGGGGTTCGATCCCTGAGCCGGTACCTCTTGAAATTTTTCTATGTACCTTTACCGAGGTTCTGGTGGTTCGGATCCCACCTTAAGCTGTAAGTCCCCCCATCATGCACTTGACTGCAACCCAGTCCGTGAATGATGGGGTAAAAACCACACTGAAAAAAAAACTAGTAATGGTTTACTAGGATTTTACTAGTCTGCATTGTTCGTACAGCGGATTACTGTGCACAACTAGTTAAACTGACTATAGAAATTTATGTTAGAGTAACCAGTGAAACTGGTAATTTCAACTTGTTTGACTGTTATTTTTAGCAATATTTATCGTAAGTTTAACAAAGAGAAAATAGTAGAATGAACTTGATTGTTTTGGTACACAAGACCTTTTTTTGAACAGTTCAATTAACCACAGGTTAATGCCAATTTAACCGTTCAAACTAGAAAAATTGAGAAAGATTTATAGTTACACTAACTAGTTTCATTTTCTTCGGTGACTATAATTTATGTAGTTAAATGAACCATGTTTGTATACTAAAAAAAAGCCACTCCGAAAAATATTTGTTTAAATGAAGCTGCCGTGTTCAATATTTGTCATGGACGAAGCAACGAGAAAGTCAATTTTTTAAATATGAAAAATACTCAAAAGGTATAATCGAAATAGTATGTTGCATTACAAGGGATGAAACATAGCGATTGCAACGAGTGTGAAGTTTGCTGCCCGAGCGAAGCGAGGGCTGCATTCACACGAGTGAAAGCTTGTGCGTAATCCATCAATTCCCACTCTTCTAACTTTTTTAGTATTATCGATGCCATGTTTAACACGAAAAAAACAATCTTCGCTAATGTTCGCCAACGTTGCTAACTTGCTGGTTAGGGAAGATCATCATGACGACGCGAGGAGCACATGGCGAGCAGGAAGCAGGATTTACTTCCAGACTCAAATGAGTATCTATTTCCGGATGTACAATTTGAAATGCTTTAAGTACTTTCAGCGCGAAAATTCAAAACCATCTAAATTCATTGGAATTTTCAAAATATAATTTAAAATATATAAAACTCGTGTATAATTTTCAGTAAACTTATATATATTTACACTGTAAATAATATTTTGTGTATTTTACCCACTGTGTTTTTGTATAATTATACCAAAATAAAGATTATATTTTTATTTTCTCAAGATTTTGTAAATTTCCCTTTTTCAGAGAGGTAATAATCGGATCTAGTTTGAAATAGGTAAATTTACAAAAACTTGTGAAAATACAAACATAACCTGTAAAACATTTACATTTAAAGTCACGTTTTTATACAAAATTTTATTTGCAAATTTGTATAATTATACCCCGCTTTATACGAACTAATTTTACAAGTTTTGGTATAATTATATAAAAACAGTGAGTATAAAATACAAAAAATATTCTTTACAGTGTATACATATAGAACATTCTATAACCTCTATATTTCCACCTGTCTCAAGAATACTATAACATCATAGAGTTTTTTATAACTTCGAATCCGCATATAGAAAATTAATACATATATGATATACAAATTTGAGTAAATGATATATTCCAGAAGTCATTTATTTCATCAGAATCGGTTATTTTATCTTATTATGTCTTGCATGCAATGATATATTTATTCGTTTTTATATTCACCTTATACATATCTTTGTGTATATGAATTTGCATGAAATGTATTTTAGATTCATATTAATTCATTGTAATTAAATACTATTAGTAACCATCAACAACGTTAGCTTTACTACTTTTTATTTAACCAAGTTTAATTAGCACAGGTTACTAAGCCATAATGTTATTTTTACTGGACAAATTTTACTAGGTTTGACTAGTTAACTTCACTTTGCACATGCAGTTATTGTTACCAAAAAACTGGTACAGTTGACTGTAAATGATTTAACTAGTGGAAAATAGTTATTTGCGTAACAATCATTTTTTTCAGTGCAGGCTTTGCCCAATATGTCAAGGCACACGCTCTTATCAGATCACTTGATTGCATTATAATTATTATTGATTCTATATTTTTACTTTTAAAAAAAGAATGGATAATACAGCAACCCTAGGCGGAAAAATTATATATAGTTTATACATAGTTTGAAATATATATAATTTTTATTTGTTGTATAGGAAAATGGTATAAAACAAATGGAAATTATATATAGTATCAACCTCGTCCCTTGCCTCCAAGTTTCTCTATTTTCAAAATTAATTTTTCCATGCAGAAGTCGAGTAAAAAATTTAATCCCTAAAAAGTTAACCTTATATTCAATATCAAATAATAAATATACCTGGCAAACTCACTGAGCTTACTAGGATAGGGCTGGTCCGAAGATTTAAAGAATTTAGATTGCAAATTAGTTTTGAGAAATATCGAAAACAGTTAGAAATATATAAAAAATAAAAAAATTATTGTGCTTTGCAGTGTTTCCAAGTCAAATGTATCGAGTGACGATCGCAGCGCCACTATTTGCCCTTCCCGCCACAGGCACGAAAAACGTACGATATGGAAAAAAGTCAGGAGAAAAACGTTGCTTTTTGAACACCCTATAATATTTTCAGAACAACTTTTTGAATTTTTCGAAAAATAAAAAATCAAAATTTTGATCGCACAAAAAAATAATGAAAAATTCCATTTTGCTGTCAAACTATGCAAGATACGAGAAAAGATCATTCCGCCAAAATTGTGCACCTAAAAAAGATCTACAAATTTATTATTATTCACTTTTTGATATGACGCGTATTTTTTGTTTTATTCGTAAAAAACAGCATTGAATATAGAAAAATCAAATTTTTAGACGAATAACACGAGCTACGAAAAAAATGACAGAAACAAAATTTGTTCATCCAAGGAAGAGGTACAAATTTGTTGTGAATCATGTTTCGATAGGATGCGTAGTTTTTGTTTTATTCGTGAAAATAACATTGACAGTAAAAAAAATCAAATTTTTGAAAAAAAATGCAAGGTACGAAAACAGATAAATAAACAAAAATTGCGCATTCAAAAAAGATTCACAAACCTGTAATCAATTTTTGTTGTAAGAATATATTCAAAATGAAAAAAATTAACTTTTTTGAAAAACGGCACAAGCTAAAATAAAATGTTAACTAATCAAATTTTGTCGCCTAAATTATATCATTACTTTTCATTTGAAATCAAATACAAATTTAGTAATTTGTATATGAAGAACATATAACACGAAGCACAAAGTGCGCGCTCAGTGTATTTACCAAATCGCGCGCCGTAAGTGCGCTCAAACTTTTTTGTTTCTATCATACGGTGCACAGAACCGAGCGTGGAACGCAAGGTTCAAATGATTGTCAAATCAAATATCGAGCGCGAAGCGCGAGTGTCTGGATGAGAATGTGTTCCTTAAGGTCGATAGAACCTTGAGTAAATAAAGTTCCTTTTCAGTCTAAAATAAAAACAAATTTAACAATCACTTAATATGTAGAGGTTTTGATAATTTTATAATATTTGCAAACAAACTTCTTCTTTTCATCGAAGTCGAACACGAAGTTCAAAAATCTAGAGGAGCCGAGCGTAAAGCGCGAGATAAGTATATGATCGAGCGCGAAGCGCGAGATCCAACAGTGGCGCGCCCTAGACGCGCTGAAACTTGCGAGCGAAGCGAGCCGCGCGCAATGCGCGCGAAAGACAATTTTTTTTTATTTAAGATAAGTAAGTGTTTTATTCAAGATCGTGTGTATACTTAAATTTAGTTTCTTCCTTATTTCAAGTCAAATTTGAAATTAAGTCTTTAAGTATTTTAAGTATTCGTTTTTACTGTACTCTTTTGGGATAAATGCTGTGACATCAGCATGCACAGCCTGCCCAATTGGAAATGAATTCGGTCACGTATTTTTTCAGAATAAATTCGCTGCTGGAAGTAAACGGAATCAAACGGATAGAAATTAGCGGATTCAAATGGATAGCAATTTTTAATCCATTTGAATGAGCACTTTGCATCCTTTTCAACCATATTATATCCTTTGTTAGATTGTTAAATCTTTATCCGTTTGAATAATTTTCAATACGTGAAGTAGAATTTAATCCGTCCCAAACCGTTACAGTTCGAACTTTTTTATCCTTATCTAGCCTTGAGATGGTATCTTATTTATCCGTTTTGATCCGTTTTCAACGAAAAACATTCTATCCTTATGTATCCTATTTAATCCATCTTCAACTAAATATAATCTATCCATATCTGTCCGTTTAAACCCGTCTTCAAGTAAAGATATGCTGACCATATCTATCCGTTTCAGTCAGTCTTCAACTAATAATACTCCATCCGCGTCTATTCTTTTGAATCTGTATTGAACTAATAATATTCTATTTTTGCGTGTCACTTTGAATAAAAAAAATTCTATCCGTATGTATCGGCAGTGAAAACTATAATGCTAATTCGTATTTCATAGAAAATCACGATTTATAACTGACAGTCAATAAATTTTTTGAAGAAAGGATTCGAAAGTTCATCAAAAGGTCAATCCACGCGTCTCGAAGACGCGAACAATATTGCAACAAATGCAGTACTGTTATATTCCCAATATAAAAAATTTTCTTATAAACAAGGAAACTGATTCTGTTGAAAAATTTAAAAACGATATTGGTAGGTTATGGTAGATCATGAAAAGTTCCTAATTTTGGCAATCGATGCGTCTCGAAAACGCGAACAAATATATTATATGAATTATAGTTGTTTTCCCAATATTAAAAAATTTTTCCTTATATCAACAAGATAAACAACATATTTTTTCAATTTATAAATCGGTATTGATAGATCATAAGAGGTTATAGAAGGTTCGTCAATAGGTCATTCGACGTGTCTCGAAGACGCAAAAAAATATGTCAAATACAGTATTGTAGTATTTCTAATATGAACAAAGTTTTTCTCATTTAAACAAAATATACCAATTTGGTTTAAACTTTATAAATCGTTACTGGTCGGTCATAAAAGGTTCACCAATAGGTCAATCGATGCATCTCAAGGCGGCGACCAAATACTCCACATGTAATATTGTCGTGTTTTGAATATCAAAAAAGTTTTTCTCATATAAACAGAATAAACCATTTTTATGAAACTTCATAAATCGGTACTGATTGGTCATAAAAGGTTCATCAATAGGCACGGAGAAAAAGGTCTAGTTGGGCCAACTAGATGAATCTAGTTACGCGCGTCTAGTAAATTTAAGGCAGAAGTTTCGTTACTCTTATTCGATGTCTTGTAAGTAGTCGAGTAGATAGAACCGATACGTCGTGTTATGGCAAATACTCTTTTACTCCATTCATTGATCCCTCCTACACCCTTTACCGACACTTTCCCTAACTCTAGCCTGCTTCCTAATTTTTCGGAGTCGTCACCTCCAGTTTCTTCCAGCCTCTTGCATTTCTGTGTCCCGTGCGTTATTATGACCATTTTCAGAGTTGCAAGAAGCGACCTGTTTTTATTTTTGTTTCCATTTGCCTGTATTAAAATACGCGAATTCCGTGACGATACAGTGGATAATCTGTTGGACTTGTGGAATTTTTTCTCATACAAGGCTATATTCCAAGAAACGTAAACTGTATTTTTCTTCAGTGTAGCCGCCATGTTGTTCTCAAGATAATGCTTCAGGCCGTGCGATTTCTTCGAGTAATATAAAATCATACCTTTGGCCAGTATTTAATAAACGAACTTCATTTTTATTGTGCTGTTTAAATTTTGAAACCTATCTTAAAGATCCTCAAAACATACTTATTTTCCTAAAAAAAAACTATTTCCCAACACTATACATCTGGTAAATTTTACCAGAAAACTAGTTAAACTACTTAAACACGGAGATGTAAGCCTAACTCAATAAGGTTTGCTTACTTTTACTATACAGCTAGTTAGCACTACTAGCCATGGAAATGTTCGCCGTACTAGATGTCTGGTAACTTATACCAGATGTCTTGTAATTCTAACTAGACAGAGTTTAACTAGACTGTCTGGCGTGTTTAACTAGACAGCGTGTTGGTTCATATTTTAGTAGACTGTCTAGCACGGCTAACCAGAATCCTTGTTACCCTAACTATACCTTTTTCTCCGTGGGTCAATCGATGCGTCTCAAGGACGCGAACAAATACTCTACATGTAACATTGTCGTATTTGAACATCAAAAAAGTTTTTCTTATATAAACAGAATAAACCAAAAAAGTTTTCCTTATATAAGTAAGGTAAATTTTTTATTTTTAAATTTCTAAATGCAAGAAAAAACTAGTTCTAAATGGTCGATCTACCTCAAAATCCTATCAGACCTGGATATCAATCGGAGCTATAAGCTTCATCCTTTCATGATCGTAGCTGTTTTACATTTCGAGATATGATGAACAGAAAAAAGTTACACATAGACACACAGACATTAAAAAAAAAAAATTATTGACGTGCTCCTGGGGCCGAATTATATCAAAAATTGTCAAAAAAGTATATTTGAAAATTTAGATCATTACAAACCTTCCTAAAAGGGGAAGCAAAATTTAACAAAAATCCTATTCTTCTTTTGTAATGTATAAAGAATATATAAATATTTTTTTAAATGAAAATATGTAAAACTCCTTATTTTGCACCAATTTAATGTCGCTGTGGTGTGAGACACCCCGAGTGACTGTTAAGAGTTAATTTGCATTGAAATTAAATATAATGTCACGAAGAGTGTAGTCCAGGCAATAGGTACTTTTACCTTGAAAAAAGGCAGAAGAGATGAAAATTTGTAATACAGTACTTTTCGACATCCTCAAAAACATACTAAGTTTGCTAACACCCCCCGTTTAGGCCACGTCGCCATTTTGAAAAATGGCGCCCAAAATACATGTTTCATCAAATATCTCCTCTTTAATGCATCCTAGAATAAAAATGTTTTAACAAAAAGAATAGCAGATGACATCTGCTACAACTTTTGTTCGTAACATTTTTTTTGTAAAATGTCCGCCGATGGCAACGTTCCAGGAACGTTCCACTGGAACCTGAGGGGAAGCTTCCGTTATTGTTATTTTTAATAACAATTATCTCGAAAACCGTAAGAGATAGGTACAAATGGATGTCATTTTTGAGTTTCGAGTACCGCATATACTACACTATAATATGATATCCATATCATAAACTGTGATCGATTTTGACCTATCACCTATGTTTTACGTGATATTTATTGATAATAATAACAATAACGGTAATTTATGTTTGGAACGTTCCTGGAAAGATCCCAAGCGGCGGGCATTTTACACGTTCCGGGAACGTTCCATGCTATTAGGGTAAAGACTGCGTTAATGCCCTATTATCACGTGAAATTGAAATTATTATCGGTGAATTATTAATTGTTAGCATTATTAATAATATTATTATGACATTTAACTATTATTTTTATTTTTATTGTTTTTTATAATAATAATAATAATTATTATTATTGATAATTGTACTCGTTTCGACATAAAGTGACTCTTGTGGTTTCTCCATTAGGCCTAATTGAGATGGATTGATGGATGGATTGATATATGAATTGATAGATGGATTGATGAATGAATTGATGTATGGATGGATGGATGGATACATGGATGGATGGGTTTGGATGGATGAATTGAAGGATTCATGAATGTATCGGAGCAGGGGTAGATTTTCGGATTATTTTTTGATGTAGTTATTTTGATTTTTGTGACCTGGTCAATTTTCTTCTTTTTTGAATTCTCGATGGACCCGTTTGAGCTTCTATTCTACTATACTTCTCCATTGGTTTTTCTTCTTCACCTAAATCCTCTTCATCCTCAGTTTGAGACAGTTTGCGGATGGTAGCTTCGATTTCTTCATCTCCTCCCTCTTCCTTGGAGTCGCTTAAAGTCTCTGACGTTTGCGCAGTCTTGCCCGTTGCAGTTCATGCAAGTGACGGAACATTTCAGCTCTGCCTTACTGCAACCAAATTATAAGCCGCATCCTTTTTTGCATTTGCAGGAGATGAATTTGAGAAGAGCCTCAGGAGCAGGATCTTGTGTCGTTGTGACAGGAGTAAGGCCAGTCGTGCTTCTTTTCCTTCTTTTTTAATAATCTTTCAGCTTTAACGTCATTTCTTTTAACACTTGCTTCTTTAAAAGCATTCACACCCTTCCCTTTCACAGCTACAATATCACCGTTTTTTAACGATACTTCACATATAAAACATGTTTCCACTGCATCAGACATGTTTGCATAATGCAGAACACACAGCACATATTACGAAACGTGGAATACCCAAAGCAAAATGTAAACAGACACGAAACGAAAAAGGTACACAAAGCGTGGAATACTTAAAAAAAAATGTAAACGAACAATGAACGAAGATTAAAGGCAGATAAAATATCCAACTCCTAATTTTTATTTTATTAAGCGAGTCTAAAAACAAAGTATTATTGGAGGGCTAGAGTCAGGTATTAATATAAAACTTAGATAAAATAGTCTCGAGTGGTACTAAAATGAGACCACTCTGGTGGGAATACAGAATCATTAGTTTTACATTGAAAATAACAGCATGAAGTTATCCTATTGAAAAACAGGCGACGAAACAAATGATACCATACAAAATAGATCTCTAGTTTTTACACTGTACATCTAACATTAATAATCATTATTACTATCATTAATAAAACAACAACTATTAGTATTCTCCATTAGGATTAGGTCTAATGAAGAAACCACAAGAAAAAAACGCACGATTTACTTTACCTCATGGTTGGTGTGGAAACGAGTACAATTAACAATAATAATGATTACAATCATTATTATAGAAACAGCAATAAGAATAATAATAGTTCAATATTACAATAATATTAATAATGATGCTAAAAATTAATAATTAATCGATAATAACTTAGACGGTTGCGCCGCCGCGCAACAGGCCAACTTGTTTCAAAACCGCGCCACCGCTGATTTGAATTCGGCGCCGTCGGCGTGGCGGTGCCGACGGCGCCAGTCATTAAAATGACCTTGAAAATGGGATTCAAGGTCAAATCTAAGGTCACCGTTGGATTCCTCGTTGAAACTTACCCAGGGTATGACCTTGGTTAATCTTTTTCACCAATTTTGTGAGATTCCTACGAGGTCCTATGACAGCATACTTTGACCTTTATTTTACCTGTAGAGGTCACGCTAACCCTTGACCTAAACACATACTCGAACGTAAAATTTTCCGCTCTTTTTGATTCCGGCACCAAAAATAGGAGTTCCCATTTAAAAAAAAACAAAGCTGACCTCAAAATCACCTTGAAAATGAGGTCCAAGGGCAAATCCAAGGTCAACCATGGATTCCTCGTTGAAAGTTACCTAGGGTATGACCTTCTTTTTTTCAACAAACCAAAGAGATTTCTAGGGGTTTCCATACTTTTTTGCCACCCTGTATACACTACGCTTAACATTGAACTTAACTATGAAAATGTTTATTTTTCAAAAAAATATTTTAAACAAAAGTTGTAGCAAATTTCATCTGCTACAATTTTGATCTGGATGTTTTCCTCCTAGGACGCACGAAACAGGAGATATTTGATCAAACACGGATTTTGGGCGCCATTTTTCAACATGGCGGCGTAGCTCAAAGGGGGGTGTTAGCAAACTTAGTATGTTTTTCAGGATGTCGAAAATTGCTATATTACAAATTTTCATCTCTTGTGCATTTTTTTCCAGGTAACTGCCTTTTAAACGCCCCGCTGCCTGCAGCCTATGAGTGAAGTTATATAGTTGCAAGAAGGAAAATATTCGATTTTCTTATTATTTTGTAATTAAAAAATAAATTTGAATAACATTAAGATTACTTGTTTTACAAATTATATTGAAAATGAACAAAAAATTTAACTTCACGGAAATCCCATTCTCATCTTTATATAAACAAGAGAAAAACGCTTAACGTAGTTTATAAAAAATCCCTAAGTCTGAAAAAGGGAATCTATTAAATCCATATTGTGACATTCCCAGAACTGATTTTTGATTTCTGCTAAATAAAATTATTAAACAATTATGATTTATATGTTAAAATATGTGAGAAGTTGGAGGCTCCGGAAGCTACGATCATGGTTCCTTAAAGCAACCAATCTCGACGCAACTGGAACGTGTACGTCATTCGATTCTGCTCCTTCTGTCCTAGATGGTAAGCAAGAGCGGGAAATTTACGCGAGATAACATCGGACAACACTGTTCCTTGGAGTCAGGTATCTAGCCGCGGATGACCTTACGCGGCAGACGGGACAATTGGAGATGAACGTTTCACCTCTGGATACTTTTTTAGAGCTACCAATCTTTGTAGAATGTTATGAGGAACAGTGTTGATGGACCAGATGAAGTAATCCCAGAAGAACAGCCTTTTGCATCCGGTTCGCGATGGAATGAGCCTGACGCTGGCAAGCCGAAATCTTGTTGAGTTGGTGAATAAATGAAGCTTTCATACCTCCAAGACAGCCGATTATGAGAACTACAAGATGGACTTTGTAGCCTTGGTACAGCCTGCTCAGCTCGAAAGGAAGTGTTTGATATTTCGCCCGTTTTCCTTCCTCCTTTGCCGTGATATTACCATCGGCTGGTGCCGAGAATTCAATCACGTAAATGATCTTGTTCTTTAAATCTTGGAGGACAATATCAGGCTTAGTAGCACTGATACGTTGAGTGGTGGAGAATGAGGAATTGCAGCAGATCTTACACTGATCATTCTCCACAACGGACTCGAGTTCCCCCTGGGCGTATGGCAAGATGGGCAATAGATCAACACCATGGAAGTGCCTAAGATGGCAATATAACTCTTTTAGAGCCGCATTGCGTCTCTCTATGTACCCGTAGCGTGCATATTTTAAGCATCCACTGAGAACATGTCCAAGTGTTTCTGGCTCTTGCTTGCACGCTCGGCAGTTGGTATCGCCTACAGGTATATTCATTATACATCGAGAGCTCTTCTCTACGTATAATGCCGTAGAATTTACCATAAAGGGGCTTGTCAGCATGTTCTCTTAGTAGAAGCGTATGTTCTGCTTCCTGTACACGACCTTTGAGCACCAAAGGTGTTAGTGATGCTGGGCCATGTGTAGTGTCGCTGGAATCAAATGAGAGACCGAACTCCTCTGCGGCCCTATCTGTCAGATGTTACGACAAATCTTGTCCGCCACAAAAGCATAAGCTCTTATCTTTTATGCATCTCACTATTTTTGGATGCACCTCCAGGCACTCAAGGAGTTTAATAAGTAGCTCATGGTTCCTTATCGAGTTCTGGGCAATACACCTGTCTACTAGCAGGTTCTCCCTGCAACCTGCCAGCCCTCTCTTGCATCCACGTTGTTCAACTATTGCACTCCATACCGGCTCGATAGATGTTAATATCCTCTCTTTGAGGATGCCAGTGAATAGCTTGTAGCTGGTGTTTAAACAAGATATGGGCCTGTAGTTCTTTGGACTTGACAAATCTCCGGTCTTAGGGATCAGTACCGCGCGTCCTTCCACTAGCCACTGCGGGAAATGATAGATCTTGAGGTCCTGATTGAAAGTTCTTATGGCCACAACCACCCAAAATGAATTGCAGAGGAGCTAAAGGTCGTCTACAGTCAAAAATATACCGCGCGCTGTGTACCTACATTCAAACACACATATAGGTATAACAGTGTTGTTTGGGCTGCTGAGGGGGGGGGGGGTATATATATTACTCTTATAACTCATGTATATACATATTATTAGTTAACTTTGATACCGTTTGATATATTCACAAATAATGTATTCAATTTTGGGATATTTTGGACTTTCGATGACCTCTAGCTCCTCAGCAATTCATTTTGGGTGGTTGTGGCCATAAGAACTTTTAATCAGGACCTCAAGATCTATAATTTCCCGCAGTTTCGTCCAATTTGACCGAATGTTTTTTTCTCATGTATTGTGTGCGGGTTTCTTTAAATGTTTGCGAAAAATATCAATAAGTTCGGAAATAACAATTTTTTTATAGAGAGAGGGGGGGGGGGGGAGAATAACTGAAGGGCTCCTCTGAGTGGGTGAAGAGAAGCAAACCTCCGGTCTCTGACACACACGACACAACGCGTGTGTCCGAGGCTTGCGTTACACTTTCGAGCCATGATTTCACTCGACTCAGGCGTGACTCCCCATATCGAGGTCTAAGATGTTTGCACATCAAAAAGAATTTTTGGAAAAAGTCAAAAAGTGGAGTGTAACGTGAAGTTAGCACTACAGCCTTAAAAACTCTGTGGTTTTTGCAATGTTGACCACCAAACATCAAAAACCACCACCTTACAACCACCAAAGGACCGCCAAAGTATTCCCTGAACAAAATTTTCATTTCCAATGTTTGGAGTGTCAACTTCACCGGCATATCATGGGCGCTGGCTGAACTTGTGGGTGCACCTGGGCGATCCGTTCAGAAATCACCGCGGGGAACAGTGCGGGGGTCACTCTATGGGTGACTTTTCGGTATTTCAAGTTTTGACGTCAGCTGGTAAGATGTCTGCACGCTGCGGGCCAAGCAATAATACCAATTGCATAGGACGAAACTTTATTTTTTTAATAACTTGAGAAAAATGATTTTTCATTTGGATATTATTTTCGGTTTTCAAAAGCTGTTCAATTACATAATAAAATCGTTACCAAAAAAATATCGATGTATTATTTAATTTAATAGCTTTTGAAAAGTAAATAAAAATATCCCAATACACTTATGGTGAAAAATCATTTTTTCCAAGTTATTAAAAAAATTAAATTTCGTCGCATGCAATTGGTATTATTCTTTGGCCCTCGGCGTGAAGACATCTTGAATTTCCCCCACCTAACCTGAAATACCCAATTTCACCTACCAAAAATAGATAGGCGGCCGCGGGTGATGTGCAAAAATAGGCGACAATTCAAAGTAATTAAATTTAATAATAATTTAAATATCAAAACAAATATAGTTAATGGATAGAATTCCTGAAAATAAAATAAGAATCCAACGATCAAATTTGGGCAACTACCACAAAATGCTCCTATTGCAATTGCTAAAAACAAAAATTATTTGTTTCTTTGGACAAAAATAAAAAAGAGGAAAGAAAAATGATCTCAGGTATCGAGGAGAGAGCGTCGTTGTTTCGTTGCTGTTCCCACCTGCTCTAATTTTTTCTTGCCTTGATAAGGGTGCTGTATGAGAACCGAAACGTTGGTAAATATTATAAATGCTTCCATATTGTGATTTGACAATATTAAAAATAAAAAAGAGAATGAAGGGGATTTGGTTGGTTGCCTTCTGATTTTTCTTTCCTCTTTTTTATTTTTGTCCAAAGAAAGAAATTTTTGTTTTGTTTTTATGTTATTTTTATATATTTTATTAATAGGAGCATTTTGTGATGTTTGCTCAAATTTGATGGTTGTATTCTTGTTTTATTTTCAGGAATTCTATTCATTAACTTGAGTATTGGACGTTAAATAGGATTTTGAATTTGATTTTAATCTAATTTGAAATTCTTAAATTACGATTAAAACAATAAAATGACTATCATTAACGCTCATGGTGCGTGAAAATTTGTATTTTTACATTCTCATCCAGAGAAGGTATTAGATTTGTGTAAAATTTGCCCCCCCCCCCCCCCGGTTTTTGTCAAATGTCCACGTTTTGAGACCCGTGAGAACATTGAACATAACATATGGTCGTTGCGAAGCGCGACAACCAAATCGCGCGCCGTCAGCGCGCTCAAATTTTTGAGTTTCTATTATACGATGAACGGAAACGAGCGTGGAGCGCGAGGTTTACGTGATTTTCAAACCAAATATTGAGCGCGAAGCGTGAGTGTCTTGATGAGAATGTATTCCTTAAGGTCAATAGAACCTTAAGTAAATTAGTTCTTCTTTTTATTTAAAACTGACATAATTAAACCAAAAGCAGGTCATAACGATGAAGCTCGCTTAGAGAGTTCTAGCCCGCGAAGCGCGCAATAGCGAGCACACGAAGTGCAAAAACCTAGAGCTTAAAGCGAGCCGCGCGCGATGAGAATGTGCCCGCAAAGTGGGCAGATTTTATTAAATTATGTTAATCTGAAAAATAATTTGTATTCGCGTGCAAAAAGCTCGAAGCCCGATGCTCGACCTGGTCGAGTCGAGCATTTAACACTTTAAGTCGAGCCGAGCCGGGCTCGATCAGTTTCGAGCAGAGCCGAGCTCGAGTCAGGCCGAGTACCCGGTAATAAGCGTTGAATTCAGAAGAATTAAAAATTTGTATTCAAGGAATTTACGGAATTCAAGGAATTTACTGAATTCGATGATCGATGTATTATAAAAATGCTATATATATTGGTTGATGTATTATAAAAATGAAGGAATTGTGGAAAATTCAGGAATCTTTTTAAAATACATGAAATTATTTTTACTACCTTATAATACATTCATAGTAAATACCAGTAAATAAAATCATTAATGTGAAAAAAAAAAGATTTTTTAACAAAATATATCTATTTAAAAAAGATGAATTTTCAACTAACTTGATGAACCTTCAACCAAATAAATTAAATTTTCAACAAAGCAGCTCGACTTTCCACCAAGTAGTTGAATTTTTAACCAAATAAAAAATAAATTCTCGACGAAAAATGTAATAGTTAATATTCCAACCTAAAAACGAATATTTAAAAAATAGCTGAATCCTCAAAGAAAACAGATTATTAATTTTTAACCAAACAGTTGCATTTTTAAACAAAATGATAAAATCAAGAGGATACATTTTTTACCAAAAAAGACGAATTTTCTACAAAATACATGAGTTTTCAACCAGTTACTTGAATTTTCAACCAAAACAAAGTGAACTTTCAACCAAGAAAGATGGATTATCAAACAACAGAGACGAATTTTCAACAAAAAAGTTGGATTTTCAAATCAAAAAGATGAATTTTTTTAAGGCAGTTGAATATATAATAACAAAAATATATAAATTTTCAACAAAATAGTTGAATTTTCAGTAAAATAACCTGGGAAATTAGACTTATTTAATTTAAAATCAATAACGTGATATAAAGCAGTCTAACTACCTAATATTATCAATCTAGTTGTGGGGGAGAGTGGGCGTGCTGTAGAGTTCCAGTACGCAAAAGGAGGAGGGAAAAGGGGGATAGGTATGTGGGAAGAAGAGTTCTTACATTAGCGTCGATGGGACAGGTGTAGTCACGAACGAAACGGATAATATTTCAGACAATTGATTGTTTATTCATCGTTTGTACAAATGCAATTTTTTTGAGAGGCGGGAGCGAGCGGCATCGCCATAGTGGGGGGCGCGTACACGATCCTTGGGATAGTGGATCCCAATAATACGGGATGTTGGCCCTCGCGGTACGATACACGGAAAAAATTTATTAGTGAAAAAGTCACGAACTTGTAGCTTACTCGGATACGAGATAAAAAAATGAAACATTACATCCTTATTTCTATGAGAAGAATATGGATAAATTTTGAAGTTTTTTACGAACAGCTCGAATTTCCTGCAAACAGTTCCTGAAAATTTCAGACTGAAATATGAAGAGGAAAAATTTTATTAGTGCGATTTAATTTATATTAATTTATAACTTCGCATCTTAGAAGATTCGAACCCTCAAAGACTGCTGACTCACTAGTTTCTAAACATAACCCAGGAGGGGGTAAACACGTGCAGCCATCAAGGTCAAACAAAATAGGTATTATAAAACTTCTAGCCATTCATCTGACGAGCTCGAAGCACACATACGAGCGCAAACACGCACCGCGCGCTGGGGCGAGTGTGTGTGCGGGCCACGTACAGACGAACCTACTTTCTAGTTCCCAGATTTGTCGGGCAAGCACGTGACTGCTCTGAGAATCTTTTGCCAATCACTCGTAATATTTTTGTAATTATTCACGTAAAAAAAAGTCATGCACCGTTTTAGAATTTTCACATCGAGTTCGTCAATTCTTTCTCAAAGTTCGCAGATTATTTACGAAAATACATCAATATCCGATAAATTTTTCTCATATCCGAGACCTAGCTACTAGCTCGTGACTTTTTTACGGATAAATTTTTTCCGTGTACTCGGCCGGCTCGGCAGCGCGCGTTTTCTTCGGTAACCCGACGGGTTTATTGGCTGTGACAGAAACTGGGCCACGCTGGTTGCGGAGCGTCAAGAATTAGCCTCCTGGGCACGACCAACGGGCGTTGGGCCTGTTGAGCCAACAGTTCTCGGGGTGGCAACGGACGACGGGTGGGAGTACTCCCGGCATGGGTGCTCCTTCTTCGTTGGGCCAAGTAGTTGTCTCGTCGCCCCTGCTTTTCCTCGGCTGAGCGCTGCTGCGTGGGAGATGGAGTCAACGCGATAGTAGAACCGACCCCTAAGCTGATGGTGTCTGATAGGATTAAGTCGGCGGCCAAGGTCCTGTCGCCAGCCCGAGGAGTACCGGCCGCTTTAACAGGACTCTAGCGGGGGACCGTCCTCTGCAGGGGAGGTGACGCTGAAATGAGTGTTCACCAATTCAGCGGTGCGTGACGTCACGGGTTGGGGGACGTCACGGGCTCGTTTGGGTGGCGGCGGGAGGAATGACGATCGCTGTTCGCACGTGCGGGTTTGAAGCGGCCAGGGGGGGGGGGGGGGTGCGGATTGGTCGAGCTCGGACAACTCTATCGCCTCTGCTGCCTTTTGAGCGCGAAACTTCTGCTGCCTTGCTGCGCTTCACCGGGCCCTTGAAGGAGTATTCCTTTTAGCGAAGTGACCGATGTGCATCTAGAAAAGAACATATCTGTTGAGACATATCGATTTTTTTTATCGGGGAGGGGAGTGGGTGATGAATGTGGGCTGAGATTCCAGCGCACAAGGAGGTGGGAGTGGGTGGTGGAAAGTGTGCTGGAGTTCCAGCGCACAGGAAGGCGGGAGTGGGTGGTAGAAAGTGTGCTGGAGGTCCAGCGCACTGGAAGGTGGGAGTGTGTGGTGAATGTGTGCTGGAGTTCCAGCGCACCAGGAGAGGAGAGCGAGTGGTGGATGTGTGCTGGAGTTCCAGCGCACGAGGAGGTGGGAGTGGGTGGTGAATGTATGCTGGAGTTCCAGCGCACGAGGAGAGGAGAGTGGGTGGTGGATGTGTGCTGGAGTTCCAGCGCACGAGGAGGTGGGAGTGGGTGGTGAATGTATGCTGGAGTTCCAGCGCACGAGGAGAGGAGAGTGGGTGGTGGATGTGTGCTGGGGTTCCAGCGCACGAGGAGGGTATAGTGGGTGGTGGATGTGTACTGGGGTTCCAGTGCACGAGGAGGGTAGAGGTAGAGGGTAGAGCTCAGTTTTTTATCATGGTTTTTCCGAAAAATTATGCTCTGCGCAATTTTCAGAGTGCCCTGAAGGGTAGGCAGCGCGCTGTCCCTGTCACTCCTATTGGAAACTTTTTTCTCTCCGTCTATCCCTTTATCGTTAGGATAGACGGAAGGGGTAGGCACAAGCGGAAAACTGACCTCTCTTTCAGGCCCTCCACTTTCTCTCGTTTTCCTTGTTGCCAATTCGAAAGTATTTCGCGTGGGGCCCGTCAGTGAGGCGGGGTGGGGGGGGGGGGAGAAGGGGGGTTTGGTTGGGGGTGAGAGAGTGACGCTGTAGAGTAACAAGGACAGTGATAATCCGGTCTTTCTTGGGTGTATTAATTTGTCTCCTTTTCTTATAATTAGGCCCGTGCGTCTTAATATTATTTGGCTAAAACAAGTGCCTGATTGAGGGAGTTAATTGGGTATTAATTCGCTCATAATTATTGAGCTGAAAGCGCGTATAACAATTCCTCCAGGGAGGGGGGGGGGGAGACACTTGTTTTAGCTGTGATTAATTTCTATGGCTAGACTAACTTATTAACTAAATAAAATAACGGTTACAGATCAGATATTTAGCCTAAGACAGATCACAGAAAAAAGCTTGAGAGTAGGAAAGAAAGTTTTCTGTGCATTTATTGACCTAGAAAAAGCATTTGACACGGTAAATAGAAGTAAACTTTGGGAAGTTCTTAAAGAGTACGGAGTAAATGGAGGGCTCCTGCAAGCAATAAAAACAATATATACAGGTAGTAAAGCGAGCGTAAGGGTAAACGGGAAACTGAGTGACTGGTTCGATATTATGCAAGGCGTGAAACAAGGATGCGTTATGTCCTCGTGGCTATTTATCATATTCATGGATAAGTGTCTAAGAACTGCACTCTTCGACGAAGAAGGTGTAGATCTCCAAACAGTCAAGGTACGTGGGTTAGCTTTCGCAGATGACAAGATTGTTATGGCAGAATCAGTCGAGGATTTGCAAAGAATGTTGAATAAACTTAATACAAGCATGAAGGACATGGGACTCAAAATTAACGTAAATAAAACAAAAATCATGGTGTTTGAGGGAAAAAGTGAGAAAACAATATGCAACATTATCATAAATGATGAGAGATTAGAACAAGTTGACCAGTACGTGTATCTAGGTAGTCTATTCACTAGCGATGGAAAAATAGATGGGGAGTTAGATAGGCGCATAAATAAGGGTAGACAGGTTATCGGTAGAGTAGGATCCATCCTCACAAATAAAAACATATCAAAAAAAGCTAAAATGGCCATACATAATTCTATATTCGTACCGACTGTACTATACGGTAGCGAGACATGGACCTGTCAAGAAAAGGACAGGAGTAAAATTAACGCGATCGGCATGAAACCTCTGCGCATAATATGCGGGAAAACACTGATGGACAAAGTCCGAAACGAGACTATCCTCAAAGAATGTGGTACAGGAGAGACACTAGTTGACATATGTGAAAGAAATCAGTTAAGATGGTTCGGACATCTTGAAAGAATGAAAGGTGAACGACTGACCAAACAAGTGTATAAAGGTAAAGTAAATGGTAGAATGCCCAGAGGTAGACCGCCGAAAGAATGGTTAGAATCTGTAAATGAGACATTGATCCGTAGAGACATAAGAAGCCATAGAAACACAAGAGCTTGCATGAAAAAATGCATGGACGTGAAGGAAGCTAGAGTAGTATGCCAGGACAGAAAAGTGTGGCGACAAATAGTTTGTAAACAGAGTGACAGTAGAATGAATGGCGCCTGAAACAAAGACCTTGGATACTAATGGGCCCAAGTGGAGAACCATACATAACAATTTTGTGAGGCTCTTCACTTGGGGTGATCGCTAGAGAGATTGATCAGCAACCTGGGTCGGAGCAGTGTTGCGGAATAAACGTGTCATTTAAATAAATAACACGAGAATTCCAGATCAATCTGAAATATTTATACCTAACATCCATATACCTATCTACCTTATACCTATATACCTACATGTCTACGTACCTTACAACCTTACACCTATATACCTATTCAACCTATACAATACTATTCTCCAACCGAGCAAGTCACGCCTACCCCGAAAGGGAAATGGCTTAATGGTATAATAATAAAGTTTCTTAAGAGTAGTGGTGCCCGGTCGGGGTTTAAAATTAGATAATTACAGTCCTGAAAGCTGAAAAGAAAAATTCTTACAATTGATTAAAAGAAAAGAAACAGATGTAAAGTAAAAAGAAAAAAGAAAATGGAAGGCTTAGGAACTACAGTGTACATGGATTATTTTATCTTAATTCTATTTTCTCTTCTGGCGAAGTGCCAGAAGTAGTACGTAGTAGTAGTACAGTGCCCTGTAGTACGCTAAACGTCTCGCTCGTAATTTGTAGCGCTTTCAAGCGTCTAACTGGAACTCTTCCTGGTTTTCCTGACTGTTAATTGAGGAATATGATAGTGAGTCCTCCTTTTCATCGCTGTTACCGCTAACTGGAGCCTCGGTGGGAGCTGTTTTTTCATTGGAGAACTGGCTGTACCCCGGCGGTGTATGTAAGTGCCCCGGTTGTGGCCAGTTTTAAAAGCTGGCTGTACCCCGGCGGTGAAGTTTGGCCCTGGTTGTGGCTGCTGTGATTGCAGCTGTACCCCGGTGTCAATATCTGCACTCGGTTGTCCACCGTAGTTGCAGTATGAGTGCCCCCGGTTGTGTATCAACCAATGTTGATAAATATTCCACTAGACTAATAGAAATAATTTCAAGTAAAGAAAAAAACGAGAATAAAGTGCTCATAAGGTCTATTTCATGAAAAATTGACATTTTTTGGTTTCAAGGGTAGTTTTCAGGGTCCCGTGGATAATTCTCAACAAGCCTCTATACTTTCCCGTAACATTGTCCCAAACCCTGAGAAATTATTCCAAAAACTCTAAAAAGTGATTTTTTCCCATTCATTTTACATGGGAAACTTCAAAAGTCAAAACCGGCACCTGTTAAAATGAAAATTAAAAAAAAAAACTAGGGAATTTCTTTTTTCGGATTTGGAATCAAAGGGGGGGGGGGGCCCACTGTTGTCATCTAAAAATAAAGTATTCTTGGACCACCCTTATGTACATAACATATTCCTAATTTTCTCTATTTCAAACATGTACGGATATTCTAGTGTGAAAATTACACAATTCCTGATAAAAATACCACTGGTACTTTCAGGTGCTAAGATTCCTGTGGCACATTTTTATTGTTAAGTTCATAAAGTTAATGTAAATGATTAAAGAAACCTTAAAAATACATAGTATCGATAGTATAGTAAATTTACAAAATAACAATATTTATCAAGAGGAAAATTTAAAGCAATCCTACATGTAACTATTTACTTGAATTTTTTACAGTGAGTGTCCTGTATCTCATTTCTAATTTATTAATATTTTTAACATAAAGAAAAATGTTAGGAAATTTATGATTATAATGATAGATTTCCCTAATACTTCTCTTTATGTTACAATATATTTTTTATTTAATAACCACCTGTA
Source organism: Andricus curvator (assembly GCA_932195095.1). Taxonomy (NCBI): domain Eukaryota; kingdom Metazoa; phylum Arthropoda; class Insecta; order Hymenoptera; family Cynipidae; genus Andricus; species Andricus curvator. Next base: position 31,719 of record CAKNYM010043542.1, read on the forward strand.
ATTTGACGTCGTATGGGGGAGAACTAACAGACGTTTGTCTGATAACGCTGCACTGAATTTTGCTTATTCCATTCACTTTCAACTCCTGCACCCTCACCACATATGAATTACTGCTAAACTTTTTCCCTTATTGAGTGTTTCAGGGTTAAAATCGATAGAATGACTTATAGCTTGAAATCCTGTTTTAATTAAAATATTCATCATCAATCTGCTTGTTGAAATTCGACCAGTAATTTTTAAGTTTATGTTCGTGACCAACAACGAAACTAGTACGGGTTTAGCTGGAATGAAAAGACAAATTTTTCACGAAATATTTTTGCAAGAAAGTTTCCTCTGTTATTTTGCTTCGTTTTGAAAAATGTTATAACGTTTTTAAAGCAATCATTTATGCATTTATTATATTTAAAAACAATGCGTACGTGCTATCTTATGTAAATTTAAAATTTCTATCCCTAAGGGATTTTCGGCTTTGGCCGCCGCGGGCGCTGTCTGTCATATCCGGTAAATATCAAGGTCATGCCCGTACTCAATAGATAATGTAATTGCCTGCTTGCTTCCTCGTAGAGGAAGCTTTGTAATGGTGACATTTTCCAAAATTTTTAAATTCATTTAATTGAACCTTCCTCAATTTAAAAATGTCTAATACAATGTTCTAAGCAATTGTCCGGATGTGTGTGTGAGTGTGGATAGGGTGCGGATTTGTGTGAGTGTGTGTGGATGTCACACTTTTTTGTGAACACGATAACTTGAAAACGGTTGCAGATAAATTGATGAAATTTGGAGGGCTTTTTTTCCGCTAATATCCTGAAACTGACCGAAAGATTTCTAAAAATACTTCTTGCTTTTTTTTAGCACTTAATAATATTTTGAAAATCGGTTTTTTATGGTAAAACTTTTTTCAGTAACATAATTCAAAGTTGATGCAAGAACAGAAAACATGTGTTGATTCGAGACGAATCGATTGACCTATAATATATATACATTTTATTGAAGAGTAAGGAAGCTATGGTAATGCATAATATTTGAAAATACGGTTTTTTATAGTGAAACATTTTTCTTCAATATAATTCAAAGTTGATGCAAGAATATAAAGGATTCCTTGGTTCGAGACGAATCGATTGACCTAAAATATTAATACATTTTATTAAAGAGTAGGGAAGTTATGGTAATTTATATAATTTGAAAATCGGTTTTTTATAGTAAAACTTTTTTCATTAACATAATTCAAAGTTGATGCAAGAACAGAAAAGATGTGTTGATTCGAGATGAATCGATTGACCTATAATATGAATACATTTTATTGACGAGTAAGGAAGCTATGGTAATGCATGATATTTGAAAATACGTTTTTTTATACTAAAACTTTTTCTTCAATATAATGCAAAGTTAATGCAAGAATATTAAAGATTCCTTGGTTCGAGACGAATAGATTGACCTATAATAATAATACATTTTATTAAAGAGTAGGGAAGTTACGTAATTTGTGAACGATCCCTTTCTTATATTGTCCCAAACCAT
>CAKNYM010043543.1:0-13619 GCA_932195095.1 Andricus curvator
ATTATTATCCTAAATATGAAAAAGTATCAATATTCAACAAAAAATTGAAATTACATTTTCAGTGTACAAAATTAATTTAAAAAAACAAACGAGTTTCAACAAAAACAACTTATTTTTCAACAACGTAATTCAAGATATCTTCTGATGAAAGTACAAAGTACCTATCAGACCTGGATATCAATCCGAGCTACACTTTATCAAAATTTCATGATCATAGCTCTTTTACTTTTCAAGATATGGTGAACAGAAAAAAGTATCACACACACACACGCGTGCGTGCGGACATTTTGTTAAAACTTTCTTTTCGAGCTGCTTGGGTCGAATTATATCAAAATCTGTCAAAAAAGTATATTCAAAAATTTATGTAATTACAAATCTCCCTCTATCTGCTTTTGTCCTTCGATAAAGACCAAAGTAAATCACCCGCCGACAATGAATACTGTTACAATATATAAAATTGCGCAAAACATGGATCGATGAAACTTTTATTAGCTGATAACATTTGAAAATGATATAATTTGGAAAAAAATGAGAAAAAAGGATTAGGAAAATCAGTCAATATTCTCAATATTGAAGGTAATCTTTAATAAAATGGAAAATTACTAAAACTCCCCACAGAAATTGAACGGGTTAACCGATTTTTTTCTATCTTTTTTTAATCGTCCCGTAATTATGTAATGAACCTAATGCAGCATATAAAAATTGAATTTCTGCATATTTGAATAATTATGAATTTCGTTCAAGCGGCTCGAATCGTGTCAGGATGCAACAATGGAAAGGGCGGATGAGTTACGACCGACCCCCTGGGTTCAGCAGCCTCGAAACAGTTCACGGTGAATTACGATAAATTTCCTTTCAAATTCGGAGCGCCTGTTTTCGGTTCAACGGGGGTACTTTCCCGGTGGCGGATTGCTCGTTTACAGGCGCATAAATAAAGCAGATTTTCGATTAATAAGAAAAAAAACAAAAACAAGACCATTTTAAAAAAAAAAGAGACTGACTTCCCTGTAAAAAGGAGAGCATTGAAGTAGATTATATGGCATTGAAAAAATCGTACACTTTAATGCCTATATATCCAAACAAATTCCGTTTTTGTCCGAATGCGCTTCATGGCATCAGACAGTTTTCGTTCGAATCATTTTGAATCACACACAAAAATTATGGCATTAAAGTGGCTTCTTTTTGATGCCGTTGATTTAATTCCATTAAATGCACTTGAATGACCGTATCAGTTTAATGCCATGCAATGCCTTCAGCAATCGAAGGCATAGAATGCAACTAATGCCGTTCAATGCTGTTGAATTACCAAATAAGTCGAATGCCATTTAATGCTTTTTCCGACCGGATATATCGAATACAATCAATGCATTCGAATGCCGTTAAATCAACATTCGGACAAAAACGGAATTCGTGTTGATTTATAGGCATTAAAGTGTACAATTTTTTCAATGCCATATAATCCACTTTAATGCTCTCCTTTTTACAGGGTTGTTAGGCACTATGCCCTTCAGATTATGTGGTTCAAATATTACATCGAACAATTCATCCGTTTAGCGGGAATCATGTCAAAACGAATACATGGGCTAAAAATCAAGCCTGACGAAGCGCCTTAACTGCGAATACAAGAATAAGCAGTCGCGGACAGCCGATAGGAGCCAGTCGTGGGTGTGGTGAATCCAGCACTGGTAAAAAATAGGTACACGACAACCATGGCTTGGGGGGACCCACCCATTCGCGTTCATACACAATGGGTGGGTTCTGGCAAGCCAAGGTGCAGCGTGTACCTACCTAGAAACTATACCCGAACCAAAACTAAAAATCTTGTAAGGGAAAAATCCTGCTGCCCCATTGGACACCGCAGCGATGACACTGCCCGCAAGGGATGTGTGGAATGATTCGCCTGCATAGGGCCAAAGGGGTATTGATGCCAGTAGGCGCGCTGCCTTGCAGGGGGACGTTAGGGTACGAGGATGAAACTGTAATGTGTCTGACGACAAGTTGACATGGTCCTTGTCAGAGTCGGAAAGCTCCCATACTTAGACCTAGGGAGGTATGGGGGTTATCACTCCTGGGACAGTGGACTCACCTACGATCGGAATAGGATCCTAACGTGCGGATTATCTTGAAACTACCATGGCTAACTTGCAAAAACAAAAAACTACAGTTAAAGATCTAAGGGTGGGAACTCTAAACGCGCGTAGTCTAAAAACTGGCCGATTTAGCGAACTCATTAAGATAGCAATTGAATACAAAACTGACTTAATAGCACTTCAAGAAACCTGCTGGTCGGGCGATTTCGCGTCAATTTCTAGGGATAACTATACTTTGCACTGGGGAGGAGCTAAGGGGCAAAGACTGGGGACTGGTTTTCTTATTAATAAACGAATTTCGCAAGCACTTATCGACATGCAATTCATTAACGACCGGTTATCATACATTGTACTAAAGGGTAATTTCAGCAAACACGTATTAATCAATGTGCACTGCCCCACCGAGGACAAAGACGAAGACACTAAAGATCTTTTTTATGAAACAATCGAGCAGGTTTTTGACAAGTTCTCAACGTTTGACGCAAAAATAGTATTGGGGGATTTCAACGCGAAAATTGGAAAAGAACCAATGTATAGGCCTACAATAGGATCAGAAAGTTTGCATTACGTCAGTAATGATAATGGAACCAGAGTAATAAACTTTGCAGCTTCAAAAAACCTCGTTGTCAAAAGCACATATTTCAAGCATAAAAATATACATAAGGCCACCTGGACATCACCAGATGGTAATACTCACAATCAGATTGATCACGTTCTAATTGACAGAAGACGTCATACAAACATTCTCGATATAAGATCGTACAGGGGGGGGCGGATTTAAATTCAGACCATTTTCTCGTGATAGTAAAACTAAGATCTAGGCTAGCGTTAAGTAAGAAAACAAGCCGCACAGAGCCAACAGTTCGTTTCAATATAGATAAGTTCAAAACAGCAACAGAAACATTAAATTACCAAGTTGAGATTTCTAATAGTTTCGACGCTCTCCAAGAACAGAGGGACGATAACAATAATCACGAGGAGGACCCGGAAACCCTGTGGAGCAATACGAAAAAGGCGATAAAGGCAGCCGCGAAACTTACGATAGGTTTTAAGAAAGTAACCAAAAGCAAACCATGGTTTGACGAAGAGTGCAAACTCTGGTTTGAGAAACGTCGGAAGGCCAGACTAAGTAGTTTACAAAATAAGTGCGATCAAACACATAAGAAATATCTCGAGATTAGCAAAAGTACAAATAGGCTCCATAGATCCAAGAAAAGGGAGTGGGAAAAGAATAAAATACTAGCAATAGAAGCGCATAATAAACAAAATAACCCGCGTGAGATGTACAGGGGAATCAATTTTATAAGGAAAGGCTTTCAAAGTAGAACGGAAGTAATGAGGGACGAAAATGGCAATCTAGTAGCCGATGCGACAGAGAGACTGAATTTATGGAAAGATTATTTCGATAAACTATTAAATGTACGCGAAGCCCCCGTTGAAGGTAATCTCGGCGAAATCCACACTGCTGATCTATTAATTAACGATCCTACTGATATAGAAATAGAAATGGCCATAAAGAAGTTGAAAAATAACAAAGCCGCGGGCATCGATGACCTACCGTCAGAACTGATAAAAAATGGAGGCCCTTGCCTCACAAGGCAAATTTGTAAATTGATACGCGCAGTTTGGAAAACAGAACGCATGCCGGAAGAATGGAATACCTCTATCATTATTACCATCTTTAAAAAAGGCGATAAAACTAACTGTAACAACTATCGGGGAATTTCACTTGTGCCTTCGTGCTACAAGATCCTGTCTAATGTTATCCTAAGTAGACTAACTCCTTTTGCCGAGGAAATCATTGGGGATTACCAGTGTGGATTCCGCCGAAACCGATCTACAAGCGATCAAATGTTTACAATTAGACAACTGTTAGAAAAGAAATGGGAATTTAATGAAGCAGTACATCAGCTATTTATCGATTTTAAAAAAGCTTACGACTCTATTATACGCGCGCGAATGTACTGGATCCTAGAGTTCTTGGGTGTGCCAAGAAAATTGGTTAGACTTATCGAAATTTGCTTAAGCGGCAGTAAGGGTAGAATACGCGTAAACGGTAGTTTATCTGAAGAGTTTTCGATCCGCGATGGCCTGAAACAGGGCGATGCACTTTCGTGCGTCCTTTTTAACTTAGTTTTAGAATACGTGGTTAGGCAAGTGCAGGCGAATCCGACCGGTGCTACCCTCAATGGGTTAATACAAATTCTTGGATATGCGGATGATCTCGACGTACTAGGGGATGATAAAGAAACGGTAGCTAAAAATGCAGAAATCTTGATTGCAAAAGCCAAAGAGATTGGCTTGGAAGTTAACGAATCGAAGACAAAATATATGACCGTCGTCAGGTCCGGACAAAGTAATCAAAACGGGGATCTAATGGCCGGAAATATGAAATTCGAAAGGGTTAACGAGTTTAAATACCTCGGGTCTATTATAACTAGCGAAAATAAGATTAAAACGGAAATCAATGCGCGGCTACACGCTGGCAATGGGTGCTATTATGCAGCAAACACGCTACTAAAATCGCGATCGCTATCTAGAAACATCAAAGTAAGAATTTACAAAACGATAATAATGCCGGTCGTCATGTACGGGTGTGAAACGTGGGCGCTGACGAAAGGAGAAGAGAATAGGTTTAGAGTTTTCGAGAATAAAGTACTAAGAAAAATCTATGATCCAAAAAGGGACGAAGAGACCGGCGAGTGGAGAAAACTGCATAATGATGAGCTGCACGCTCTCTACGGGTCAGCAAATATTAATAGAGTAATGAAAGCGCGTAAATTAAGATGGGCGGGGCACGTAGCAAGAATGGGCAATGAAAGAACAGTGGCGCAAGTTTTAAGAGGGAGACCGACTGGTAAGAGACCCCTAGGCAGACCGAGAAACAGATGGGAGAAAAATGTAAGGGATGATCTAAAAGAACTAGGACATGATCACTTAAACTGGATGGAGAATGCACAAGACAGAGATGTGTGGCGGTCTCGGGTAGATGAGGCAATGAACTTTCGAGTTCGAACTGCTAATCTATAATAATAATAATATATGTCCTACTTTCAAAATTGTATATCTACATTTTTCAATACTCTATTTTTCCAATTGAAAAAATCAAATGATCTAGAAAAGAGGCGGATTACTGACTCAGAATTAAATAAGTATTAAGTGCTACCATAGGGAAATTTTAAATGATTATTTTCATTTACTTCTTCTGCCTAACGTAATTAATACACTATGCTATACATTTGAAAATTCATTTTTAATGAAATGCATATTTGGCAAATATTCAAAATCGACGAGATTATTAGCAGCAGTTCTTGGTTACGGTGAAAAACTGGCAAGTAACAATTTCTTTCACTTGTCACGCTTATCCTGTCTTCTGACTCACATACACCACACAAATGCTGGCCCATGCCACTCACACACATTAAGCATACTTTCTATCGGTGAAGCACTGGTTCCGTGGCTGTTTCGCGATACTAGCGCCGCGCATCGCTGGTTCCCGAACTAAGCCTACTCCCAAAGTCTCATTCCCCGCGCAAGTCAACTAAGCTAGGTGGGCATTGTCGCCTCTATACCTATCTTCCCTCTACGGTCCCACTGGCAGGGGTGGGACTCCGATGCCTTAAATCGAACGGACCTCTCTTTCTACCATGTGCGATATACAACGAGGCGCGATCGAAACAGAAACGATGGTTTCAAAAGCTCTCTTTCTATCTAGATTCTATATATATGGTAGACAGAGAGGATCCCATAGTTATGAAACGACAAGTACGACTTGTTGTTGGCAACCATCGGACCCTCTCTGTCCACCATATACGATAGAAAGAGAGTTTTCGAAACGATCGTTTCCACTTTGATTGCACCTCGTTGTCTATCTCATATGGTAGAAAGATAGGTCCGTTCGATTTAGGGCATCGGAGTCCCACCCCAGCAGTGGGACTCCGATACCGTGTCGAAAGTCGAAAATCGAACGGACCTCTTTTTCTAACGTGTGAAGATAGAAAGAGAGATTCGTTCGATTTTCGACTTCGAAACAGCATCGGAGTCCCACTGCAGGTCACTGCTTCCCTAAGCCGTAGAGGGAAGATAGGTATAGAGGCGACAATGCAGCGGGCAGCTTGAAGCATGCTAAGGGGAGCGAGACGGCAGGGGAAGGCTCAGTTAGGTTTAGTTTGGGAACCAGCAACGCGCGGCGCTAGTGCCACGAACCAGTGCTTTATGCTTAACGTGTGTCAGTGGGGTAGGTGAAGAGAGTGTACCGTGTACATGAGTCGAACTGCAAAAAATTTAGAACCCTTATACCTGGACTGGTCTTTCCGAACTATATTCTGGATATTCACTTTCTTCCAATATTTTCGTGAATGGAAATATCCACCGATGCGTTTTTCATTTGAAACTTTGTATTTCAATATTTTAAGTAAAAATTGAAAAACAAAAGAGTTTTTTTTCAATGAACCCATTAGAAATTTTTTTATTCGCTTAGACGAATAATTCTTTTCTTAGAATGATTAATTACAATAGTCATTATTATTACAATATGTGAGCATTTATTGAATATTATTTGCTTTTAAATTGTAACCATAATAAACACGTGAACTTATTAATCAATACACTAATAAAAATGTACAAATAATGTCCTTCGCATACAATAATTATTTTCTTAGAATTATAATAAAATTTATGGGCATTTTTTGCATTATTTGATTTTGTACTTATACATTCTCTACTCTCATACTTATCTTTCTGCACTCGTGGAAAAAATCTGAATAATGTAGGTACAACTTCAAAAAGAAACTTATAAATAAGAAAACATTTTATCGTTATCGTAGGTACAGTTGAGCTCTCGGATCCAATAACTCACCCCACTCTCGTACTATTTTACAAAGTACATATTTCAATCAATTTTGAATGAATTTATCTAAAATATTCCAGACATTTTCTTTGAACTATATAGAACAACTTTCTCGCTGGAAGTTGTTTTAGATTTTAAGTGGCCTCGATACTTTTTGTCTCCGAAAGTTGAAAAATGTGGTTACAGATCGACCTTAATTTGCAATTGGATATTATTAAACAAAAGGTCATTTTAAACTTTTTATTATTTTGTAGGCATTCGCTGAGTATACTTTGTATGTGTCCTTACTTTCAAAGAGTTTCAATAAAATTTGTACGAGTTGTGATGATTTATGTTTTAATTACTTATTGAATATTAGGAAAAAAAATTTCTTTTCAGTTTTTAATTTTTATTCTTAAAACTAATTTTAAGACATAAAAATTCTAAATATGCCTTGCTAAAATATAGAAGCCTACATCTAGAAAATTAATTTTGTGAATTTGATAATTCCCATTCCTTGAGACCCGGGGCAACGCTTTTAGCGTTTTCGAGCGTCCGGCGAGTTTAAATTCGAGAGCTCAAGTGCAGAAATTGTTTCAATGAAACACTTAAAAAAAATCAAAATTGCGATTCTAACTCAACATTTAAAAATATTAAAAGTATAACAATAACAAAATCCTATAATATTAAATAACGAACTAATAAACAAGAAATACATTTCTTCTCTTGCTTCTCCAGTAAAATATGATATACAATATCCTTGAGGGTTTCAACTTTTAATATTATTTGTATAATTTGGACGTATTTATTCGGCAAAATTGATATTTATTAATCTACAAGTAGAAAGAAGAATATTCTCCAGCAGTATGGGCTCTTGCAATTCTAACATTGTTAATGTAGGGAAAAATCAGACAGAGTATTATGCCCCATTACGGGAATTTTCTGATAAATAATTTTTTTGACGTAATTAATTTCTTCACGTAATTTATACACGGCTCCTGAGTACAAAAATATATATTTTTACCAAAACAACAAACAATCATATTTCCTATACTTTTACCAATACGGTAACAAATGTTTCAATTGTTATGTAAATAATGGTTGCTTCGTCCAAATTTTTCATTTAAAAAAAGTTCAGTACTGAAAATGGAGAGAATATTCTTATTTCTTAAGACTACAAGACATAACGATCTGTTTTATAAATATTTGATTGTTTCCATAGAATTTATACGTGAAAAGTATTGAAAATAACGCACATTCCTTTTTCACACCTGCAAAGTTCTGAAATTCTTACAGAGATTTATATGTAAGGAAAATTCATTAACAACCCTACCGTTTATGTTGTAATCCAAAATTTACTATTGCAGAGTGGCAAGGAAGGTTTGAAGCACCCTACATATAGAAAGGCAAATTGCAGTGGATCAACATTACCACTAAAAACAATAACTTTCCGTCTAAAAAACTCTCGTCATATTAGTCCATGCATCTTGTAATTTTTCACCGCGTTCGTTCTCTATAGCGTTTCACTGAGAATTTCAATGGGATGGGAATTTGAACTTTTCCAAACATGACTACGACGCTTCCAGAAAATATTTTTGAACAATTTTCCAAAAACAGTGTTTTCGTAGACTGCTTTCGTAAACTTTAGAAAATTCTGAAAACGTTAAAAAAAAAGAAGAAAATTCTTTCAAGAATAGGCGCAGAGTTGTATGTCTTCAAAGAACCCCGATTTTTTTTCAAAAAGGAGGCTAAAAACCCAATTCTGAAGTTAATATTTGTACTTTAGAACCTGTCAATTTTACGAAAAAATATTCTCTATTCTAATTAAAGTGTACGCAATTTCGAGTAATTCTAAAAAGAACAATGACCGAACCTCAAAGTGTCATAAGTTATGGCCTCCCAAACTTGACCACTTTTGACGTATTCTTCAGAGCAAATTACTCGTGTTTAGTTTGTTGAAAATAATTCTTTTGTGGGTAAATCTATGTTAATGATGACAGAGAAAAAAATTTCATGTAGAAAATTATGTGTAAATGTAAAAAAAACTATCTTCCAGCCTTCATAGGTCAAGAGTTAGGACTCTTAAAAAAAAACAGATTTTTTGATATTTTTAACCAGAAAAAGTTTTTTAAATAGCTCGTTCGTCAAATATCCTACGGAAAACGGCAACGGCATTAATAACATAAGTAACAAACCGTTCCAGATGAAAATAAATTTTTTCGTACAAGATGCCTGGACTATATTCAAACTTTTACATATGACAGAATTTTTTTAAACGTTGTTTATTTTAGGCATCTTCTGCATTTTCCTGCTGTCTTTTGCCTCTTTTTTATCTTTTAGGAGCGTCAATAAACGCAGGTAAAAACTTCCAAATAGATCCTGATAATCCAGCGGTTGAAAATTAAAGTTCTACATATTTTTGTTATTTCTTTCCCCAAAAAGCGTTTATATCTCATATAGTTATGAAATTTCAACATTATTTATAAATATATTTTTTGTACATATATTAATAAATACTATATTCGTACAAATTTCTACAAACAACAAGTTTTGTGTTATGACTGAGTACAAGTTTTTTAAAAATATAAGTGATTGCAATGTCGTACTGGAAAGATTATAAACTAATATTATCATGGAAAAAATGTTAAAAAATATGATTACCATCAACTTAAAAGAATAATTCAATGAAAAACATAATATCTACATTTTTCCATGAAAATAAGGGATTTATTCGCCATAAATATGCAAAGACATATTTTTGTAGCAAATGAAATAAGGCGAAAATTAATAATAATCAATTATAAATTAAAATATTTATAAGGGGTATATAAAAGAAAAAAGAATTCCGAATCTCAATTTGCAGACTCGATTTTTCTGTTCCCTTTGGGTTATAAATGAACCACGTGAAAAGAGACATGAATCAGATAATATTTAGAGGTCGCTTATAGTAAATTTGTCTGGTTTTACACAAAGATTCATCTTTTTTAAAACAGCTGATCATACTGGCAAATGATGAAGAATGTAAAAGATGCGGCTTATTAAAAAGAGTATTTTTGGATCATCAGTCTCTTCATAAATTATGCATACTTGAAGACCTCTCCATAAGCGGGATAGATAATTCACACTACGTTAAAACAATTTCCTTCGCATATCTCCCTAAGAATGCATAATTATAAAAATAATTACGATAAAAAATCTTTTTAATGAGTCCCGTCTTTTATATTCTGTATATAATTTTGCGTAATGACCTGCCTTTTTCGAGAAGAATCAATTTTTCTGTAAAAACAAACCAATTTATTTCTCCTTCCACGTGGTTCATTTTTAACCCACAAGAAACAAAAAAATCGAAAATGCACGTTGAAATTCGGACTTGCTTTTGTTTAAGCACACCTAATATTCATATGCTGTTAAGTTATAAATAAACAAACGCTTTTTGCTACGTCCAGGAAAGTATTATGCTCCCAGTGGACAAAAAAATTAAGGATGTCCTAGAGAAGTCTTCGGGACATCCTTAAGATGTCTTTTGGAACATGTCTTTTGGACATTCTGGGGATGCTCTTAAGACGTCTAATGTCAGTACAAAAGATGTCCCGAGAACGTCCTATGTTTTTAAGACGTCTTTAGGACATTTTTACGACATTGGACGTATTAGAGACTTTGATTGGACTGGCATTGGACGTCCTAGGGATGTCTCAAGGACGTTCTAGGGATGATCATGGTTTTGTACCCTCTGGGCTATTAGTGATATATTATCACACAATCTTCAGAATGAATACTCATAGTTATTATTAGAAACTGTTCAAAATATTATCAAACATTCTCTGTAAAAACCAGAGGGGTGCAGATTAGTTCAAAAAGTGGTGGTAGGTGGCGCAAACCTTTTGATGATGAGGGACGTAGAGAGGCAAGAGGATTGCGCAGTCATGAAAGTGACATAAAAGTGAGGTTATGTTTATGTTTTTTATAAGTGTAATTTTTCAACTTGTCTGCAAAAGCAAAATATAATTCATCTGTAAATTCCAAAAACCACACTTTGGTATGGTAATTTGGTAATTATGGTAATTTTTTCAAACATTAAAACGAAATAATCTAAATACCTCAAGAAGAAACTGAGATATAATGGTTTATAAATTATTTCCCGCATACTAATTTTTGTTTAACAATCCATACTGGCATAACAGAATATAATTTTTAGTAATGCTACTACTTGCATGGATTTGCACGTTTGTATACATTGATGGTTTGCATGTGTTGAATTAAATTTTTAATTCAAGATACATTAAATAATTAATGCAAAATCCAGGAAATAATAAGCAGAAAATATGTCGAAATTATTACACACATTTTTTCTGTATTTCCAGTGTGATATTTACAGAATCTTGCATCTCTATCCTTCAATTTATTGTCGACTACAAATTTTCATGACATTTTCAAAAAGCAAGTCAGGCAAAATATACCTATAATATACGCATATTTTGTAAATTTTATTAATTTTTTTGCAATTTTTTCAAACAGAAAATTTCAAACAGAAAAAAAAGCGTGAATAAAATTTCTGATCGAAAATAAATTGAAGAATTGATGAGAAATTCTGGAAGTAACACACAAAAAGTACGAAAAACATATTTGTAGTCATTTTTACATATTTTCTGTTTATTATATCCTGGATTTTGGATTAATTATTTAATTTATCTTGAATTAAAAATTTAATTCAACACACTCAAACAATCAATGTATACATACATGCGCACTAATACATGCTCACAGAGTCTTAGTTATTAAAACGGTGGTAGGTGGCGTTGAATTCCGCCATTTCTTTTACACACAGTCGTATAGGCCTGTACGAATCATAGGTTCATGGACTTCATGGTGGGCTGTTGATTTTGATTTCACTCTTCAACGTACCGTGAGTTATTACTTATTGTGCGCGTAGAGCGTGAAAACGCTTTGAAAAATAGAAATACTTGTGCTTTTTTTTCGAGTAATAGTAGTTACAAATTGCAATCATGGGCGGTGATGATATCCTTGGTGTTACAACTGGACAACCCAATCTATTGAAACAGGAACTATCAAAGCTTGTAAGTTTAATGTTCAACAATCTTTTTAGTCACGTTTTTATAAGTGAGGGACGTGCCTATTTTCTAACTGCATCTTTATATAAATAATCAAGTTTATTTTTCATACGTTCTGAAAATTATGCTATTTAAATTCATCTTCCACTTATGTTTCTGTTGTATAGAGTTTAGCTATATATGATGCAACCTAACCTCAAGGTTCATTTTGGACGCGTTTCACTTAGTATACTGACATCGAGCTTTATAGCGAAAATAGTTTTGGCTACCCTCGTGAAAAGTAATACCAATTGAATACCATTTCCAGATTAGATTCAAATAAAGTTCAGTATTTTCTAATATGTACCCCTCAGTTTATAAATGCATCACTTTTAGGTTATTGTAGTAGACCAAGGTCAAAAGGGCCGTAGTCTTCTGGGGACCAGAATATGACTGTTTATGCCAGGTTGAAGACAGGCGACATGTTCTTTTTAGTTTGTATTTATTTTCGCAAGGGGTGTGACCGGACTCACTTCTCTTCCATTACAGTCCACATGGGTGACTGCCAAAAGATTGACCGCTTTAACTTCCAATAATTTTCCGCGTTTTCTTCGATTAGGGCTGTTCGAACCACGGTGTAACCTCAAAATTCAGTCGTTCCCTTATACTCAATAAATGTTAGAACTAAACATTTTTCAGATACCAAGCCGAACTTCTTTTTTAAATTGATGTGTGTCTATACAGCGAAAAACTGCCTAATTTTACAAATTTTTGGTTCGCGACTTTCACCTAACAAAGATGTCGAAATAACCGGAGTACCTCACTTTGCCCGACAAAGCTGGGGAAATAAGAAAGAAGCTTATTTCGCCCGTCGGAATGTATGCAGGAGGGGGAGACGGGCAAAATAAGGAGAATAGGTTATTTCGTCCGTTGGCATATAGACGACATAAATCATTTATAATTATTATCCTGGTAAGAAGGAGTGCATTGAAACAAATTAAAATGATTTCAAACATGGTCAAACACAACTTTTTCAATGCAAGTGAATGTCGTTTTCTGCCGTTAACGTTTTAATTCATCTGAACCTCAGTTATTTGCATTTCACTTCAATCCTGTTTAATCCTAAGATGATTTCCGTCAATGAATGAATACATTTTAATTCTGTTGAAGAGGGTAGAAAGTGAAGGCAAGTTAATACTTCTTAATGTTGTTAGGCGAGGACGAATGTTGAAGTAAATTTAATCCCTTCCTTAAAGTATAATTGACAACATTTCAATCCAGAACAATTCTATTTGACTCCAAGTTCATTCAAGTCAATCTCGAACAAGACCTCTGACCATCAAATTCACAACACTTTGAAATCAAACGAATTTTTTTTCTGGAATCATTTAATGGTAGTTTGGCAATAGTTGTTTTGTGAGTAAATTCCAGCAACACTTCTAAATCGAGTTTTGTTCGATTTTGAGAACATCTTTACGTTGGATCTCAATCGTACATTAAAAATGGTTGATATTCATGTTAATAAATGTTGAAAGGCGAAGTGTTGATATTGAGTATGGACATGACCTTGATATTTACCGGATATGACAGACAGCGCCCGTGGCGGCCAAAGCCGAACATTTTTTAGGGATAGAAATTTGAAATTTACATAAG
>CAKNYM010043544.1:1400-18987 GCA_932195095.1 Andricus curvator
TATTGAAAATACATTCTTGGTGATCCCGTAAACAAACTGAGCCCATTCATGGAAAAATGGCTGAACTCTTAATTTGTTGAAATATTTAATAATTATTGTAAATTTGCAAAGCATCATAGAAAAAGTCATCGGAAAGATATTCTTGGTTAATTCTGCAAAAAAATTGAGCCTATTCGTTGAAAAATAGCCAAATTCTGAATTTTGTATGAAAATTGTTAAAATTGTTAAAAATTATTGTAAATTTACAAAGCAACATAGAAAAGAGTCATCGGAAAGATATTCTTAGTTGACCCCGTAAACAAATTGTGCCTATTCTTTGAAAAATAGCCAAAATCTGAATATGTTTATGAAAATTGTCGAAATAATTATTGTATATTTGCAAAGTATCGTAGAAAATGGTTATTCGATTCACACTCTTTCTTGATACCCTGAACTAATTTATTCTATTCGTTGAGAAAAGGCCAAGCTCACAATTTGTTTATGAAAATTGTTTATGTAATTAATAATTCTTGGAAATTTGCAAAGCATCATAAAAAAAAGTCATCGGAAAGACTTTGCATAGCATTATAGAAAAAAAGTAATCGGAAAGATATTCTTGGTTAATTCTATAAAAAAATTTAGCCTATTCGTTGAAAATAGCAAAAATCTAAATTTGTAATGAAACATAGAAAAAGACTCTTCGGAAAGACATACTTAATGGACTCCGTAAAGAAATTGTGCCTATTCCTTGAAAAATAGCTAAACTCTGGATATTTTGATAAACATGTTTAAATAATTAATAATTATATGTAAATTTTCAAAGTACTGTATATAAATAGGAAAGAATTATCCGAAAAACGTTTGTTGAAAAATGGCCAAACTCCTAATTTGTTTATCAACATTGTTTAAATAATAATTCTTATCTAATTTTTTAAAAAATTGAGCCTATTCGTTAAAAAATAGCCAAACTCTAAATTTTGTAATCGAAATTGTTTAAATAATTAATAATTGTTGTAAATTTACAAAACATAGTAAAGAGTCATCGGAAAGACAATCTCAGTTGACTCCGTAAACAAATTGTTCTGAATGTGTCTATGACAATTGTTTAAATAATTGATAATTATTATAAATTTTTCAAGTATCATAGGAAATAGGTATTTAAAAAACATGCTTTATTAATTCCGCAAATAAATTGAGCCTATTTTTTAAAAAATAGCCAAACTCTTGATTTGTTTATCAAAATTGTTTAAATACTGATTCATTCTTTGAAATTTGCAGAGCATTATATCAAAACGTCACTGGAAAGATATTCTTACTTAATTCTATTAAAAATGGAGCCTATTCGTTACAAAATAACCAAAATCTCATTTTTTTAATTGAAATTGTTTAAATTATTAATAATTATTGTGAATTTACGAAGCGTGATAGAAAAGTGTCATCAGAAATACATTCGTAGTTACTTTGTAAACAAACTGTACCTATTTCTTGAAAAATAGCCAAACTCTGAATATGTTTATGAAAATTGTTAAAATAATTAATAATTATTATATATTTGCAAAGTATCATGGGAAAGAGTTATTTGAAATACATTCTTTCTTAATACCCTAAACTAAAGTATCCCATTCGTTGAAAAAATGCCAAGGTCTCAATTTGTTTATGAAAATTATTTAAAACATTAATAATTCTTGGAAATTTGCAAAGCATCATAAAAAAAGTCATCGGAAAGATATTCTTAGTTAATTCTGTAAAAAAAATTAGCCTACTTGTTGAAAAATACCCAAAACTCTATTCGTGGAAAAATGACCAAACTATGAATTTGTTTATGAAAATTGTTTAAATAATTAATAATTCTTGGGAATATATCAAGCATAGAAAAAAGTCACCGGAAAGATATTCTTAGTTGACTCCATTTTCTTTAAAGATAAATAAGCCAAGGGTAAACCCCTTTTTAAAATTTTCTAAACTTCTATAAATTCCAAAAATAATTCAAATTTTAATGTTTTCTCATAAAAATATGACAGATGAATTCATATTTTCAATTGTTTAAGATTGAAATAATAGTTAAAATTGGAAGGAAGCTATATTCTTTGAAAATGTAACTGAAAGTTAAATAAAATAAAATTATAAACGTTCATAATTTTTTATTGTTAGTTAAAATTATAAGGATGTAATCGTCTTTGAAAATATAAATGAAAGTAAAATAAAAGAAATTTCTAAATGTTGATAATTTGTATTGTTTATTATTCTAATAGAAAAAAAATTTCGAAAAAAAGTAAGGCTTTATAATTTTAAAAAGAAATATTAAAAAATGAGCCAAAATATTAATTAAAATTTGTAATTTTGTCTTTAAAAATAATTAGCCCAGAGTGGAATCATTTTGATTTGCTTAAGATTTCAAAAATTGTTTAAATTTAAAAAAAGTCATAGACGTCGAAAATGCAACTAAAATAAACATAAAATGAATTGCTAAATATTCATAATTTTCCATTATTTATAATTATAATGAAAAAATTTCAACTTGTAGTTGAAATTATAAATTTTTTTAAAACTTGCTTCAAAGCTATCTACATTTTTAAAAAATTGAAAAAAAACACAGAATGAATTCATTAAAATGCTTTAATATTACATCACACTAAAAATGAGGGGAAAGTATATTGCATGTGAAAAATTATTTCAAAAAATCTTTAAAAAGCACAATAGCATTGTATTGAAGAGATTATTAATGTGCTGGAAGCAATTAACAAAAAGAATAAAGACTGAAATTAATGAAAACTTTTACAATTATTAAAATTTGTACTGTGTTTTTAATTCTCATTAGATATATTGTGCATATATTTTCTTCTAAAAATGAATTTGTTTAAAATGTTCAAATGGTTTTGATTTTAATATTATAGTTCAGATAGAAAAGTTGTGCTTATTATTAAAAAGGTTATAGTTGCAACTATGTTTTAATGTAAGCTAAAAAATAGCCAAACTCTGAATTTGTTTATGAAAATTATTTGAATAATCAATAATTATTTTAAATTTACAAAGTACCGTAGGAAAGACTCATCGAAAAGGCATTCTAAGTTGATTCCGTAAACAAATTGAGCCTATTAGTTGAAAAATGGCCAAACTAAAGATATTATTAGATAATTAAGTAAAAAAAATTGAGCCTATTCGTTGAAAAATAGCCAAATTCTGTATTTGTTTATGAAAATTGTTTAAATAATTAATGATTCTTGTACATTTGCAAAGTATAATATCAAACAGTCACCTGCAAAGCATTCTTAGTTGATTTCGTTAAAAAAAAATTAAGCCTTTTCGTTGAAAAATAACCAAACTCTGAATTTTCTCACAAAAATTGTTTAAATAAATAAATCATAATTCTTTGGAATTTGTAAATTACTATAGAAAAGAGTCATCGCAAACATATTATCATTTAAATCTGTAAAAGAATTTAGCCTATTCATTGAAAAACAAAATTCATTATAAAAAAATCTTAGTTTGAAATAATTAATAATTCTTGTGAATTTGCGAAACATTATGAAAAAAACTCATCGAAAAGACATTCTTAGTTGATTTCGTTAAAAAAAATTAAGCCTATTCGTTGTAAAATAGGAAACTCTGAATTTCCTTACAAAAATTGTTTAAATAAATCATAATAATTACTGGGAATTTCTAAAGCACTATAGAAAAGAGTCACCGCAAAGACATTCTCAGTTAATTTTGTAAAAACACTAAGACTATTCGTTGAAAAACAAAATTTATTATTAAAAGAATCTTAGTTTTAAATAGATAACTCTTGGGAATTTGCAAAACAACCATACAAAAAATCATCTAAAAGACATTCTTAGTTGATTCCGTGAAGAAATTAAGCCTATTCCTTGAAAAATAGAGAACTCTGAATTTCCTCTCAAAAATTGTTTAAAATTTGAATTTGCAAAGCAACATATAAAAGAGTAATCGCAAAGATATTCTCAGTTAATTTTTTTTTTTTAGCATATTTTTTGAAAAATAGACAAACTATGAACTCTTGGGAATTTTCAAAGCACCATAGAAAAGAGTCATCGCAAAAATATTCTTAGATAATTTTTTTAACAAATTGAGCATATTTGTTGAAAAATAGACAAACTATAAACTCTTGGGAATTTTCAAAGCACCATAGAAAAGAGTCATCGCAAAGATATTCTTAGTTAATTTTTTTGTAATTGAGTCTATTTGTTGAAAAATAGAAAAACTCTGAATTTGTTTATAAAAATTGTTTAAATAATTAATAATGCTTCCAAATTTGCTAAGTTTCATATCAAACAGTCACCGCAAAAACATTCTTAGTTTATTCCGTTAAAAGAAGCTAAGCCTGTTCGTTGATAAATAACAAAACTTTGAATTTTTTTTTTAATTGCCAAAAAAAACTTGATGCACTAAACTAATTGATCCTATTCGTTGAAAAATGGCCAAGTTCTGGATTTCTTCATGAAGATTGTTTAAATAATTAATAATTCTTAGAAATTTACAAAGCATCATATAAAAAAAGTCATCGGAATGATATTCGTAGTTAATTCTGTAAAAAATGTAGCCTATTCGTTAAAACATAGACAAATTATAAATTTTCAATGAAAATGGTTTAAAACATTATTAATTGTTGCAAATTTACAAAGCAACATCGAAAAGAGTCATCAGAAAGACTTTCAATGTCATCATAGAAAAAAGTAATCGGAAAGATATTCTTGGTTAATTCTATAAAAAAATTTAGCCTATTCGTTGAAAATAGCCAAAATCTGAATTTGTAAAGAAACATAGAAAAAGAGTCTTCTGAAAGACATACTTTTTGACTCCGTAAACAAATTGTGCCTATTCCTTGAAAAATAGCTAAGCTCTGGTTATGTTGATGAACATTGTCTAAATAATTAATAATTATTGTAAATTTTCAAAGCATCGTACATAGGAAAGGGTGATTTGAAAAACATTTTTTATTGATTCCGTAAAAAAATTGAACCTATTCGTTGAAAAATGGTCCAACTCTTCATTTGTTTATCAACAGTGTTCAGATAATAATTAATTCTTTGAAATTTGCAGAGCATTATATAAAAAAAAGTCATCGGAAAGATATTCTGACCCAATTCTGTAAACAATTGAGCCTATTCGTTTAAAAATAGCTGAAATCTGAATTTGTTTATGAATATTGTTCAAATAATTATTAATTATTGTATATTTGCAAAGTATCGCAGAAAATAGTTATTGGAAATACATTCTTTGTTGATTCTGGAAACAAATTGGGCCTATTATTTCAGAAATAGTCAAACTCTTAATTTTTTGATAAAAATTGTTCAAATAATTAATAAATCTTGTAAATTTGAGGAACAATATAGAAAAAAGTCATCTGAAATATATTCTTATTCAATTCTGTTAAAATTAAGCCTACTCCTTGAAAAATAGTCAAACTCTGAATATGTTCATAAAAATTGTTTGATTAATAATAATTATTGTAAATTTGCGAAGTACCGTATAAAAGAGTTATTGGAAATACATTCTTGGTGATCCCGTAAATAAACTGAGCCCATTAATTTAAAAATGGCCGAACTCTTAATTTGTTGAAATAATTAATAATTATTGCAAATTTGCAAAGCATGATAGAAAAAGTCATCAGAAAGATATTCTTAGTTAATTCTGCAAAAAGTTGAGCCTATTCGTTGAAAAATAGCCAAACTCTGAATATGTTTATGAAAATTGATGAAATAATTAATAATTATTGTATATTTGAAAATTATCATAGAAAGTAGTTATTCGAATTACATTCTTTCTTCATACCCTGAACTAATTTATCATATTCGTTGAAAAAAGACCAAGCTCATAATTTGTTTATGAAAATTGTTTAAATAATTTATAATTCTTGGAAATTGGCAAAGCATCATACAAAAAAGTCATCGGAATGATATTCTTAGTTAATTCTGTAAACAAATGCAGCCTATTTGTTAAAAAATAGCCAAACTCTTAATTTTTTAATGAAAATTGTTTGAATTATTATTAATTCTTGTAAATTTACACAGCAACATAGAAAAGAGTCATTGGAAATACTTTTCATAGCATTATAGAAAAAAAGTAATCGGAAAGATATTCTTGGTTAATTCTATAAAAAAATTTTGCCTATTCGTTGAAAATAGCCAAAATATGAATTTGTGAAGCAACCTAGAAAATGAGTCTTCGGAAAGGCATACTTTTTGACTCCGTGAACAAAGTGTGCCTATTCCTCGAAGAATAGCTAAATTCTGGATATGTTGATAAACATGTTTAAATAATTAATAATTACTGTAAATTTTCAAAGTATCATACATAGGAAAGAGTTATTTGAAAATGTTTTTTATTGATTCCGTAAACAAATTGAGCCTACTCGTTGAAAAATTGTCAAACTCTTAATTTGTTTATCAACATTGTTTAAATAATAATTAATTCTTTGAAATTTGTAGAGCATTATAGAAAAATGTCACCGGAAAGATATTCTTATCTAATTCTGTATAAAATTGAGCCTATTCGTTTGTAAAACAGCTAAACTCTAAATTTTTTAATCTAAATTGTTTAAATAATTAATAATTCTTGTAAATTTACAAAACATAATAAAGAGTCATCAGAAAGACAATCTTAGTTGACTCCGCAAACAAATTGTTCTGAATGTGTTTATGAAAATTGTTTAAATAATTAATAATTATTGTAAATTTTCAAAGTATCGTACATAGAAAAGAGTTATTTGAAAAACATTCTTTATTGATTCCGTTAACAAATTGAGCCTATTTTTTAAAAAATAGCCAAACTCTTGATTTGTTTATCAAAATTGTTTACATAATGATTTATTCTTTGAAATTTGCAGAGCATTATAGCAAAAAGTCACTGGAAAGATATTCTTACTTACTTCTATAAAAAATAAAGCCTATTCGTTAAAAAATAGCCAAAATCTCAGTTTTTTAGTTGAAGTTGTTTAAATAATTGAAAATTATTGTAAATTTACAAAGCAAGATAGATAACAGTCATCGGAAAGATATTCTTAGTTGAATTCGTAAAGAAATTGAGCCTATTCGTTGAAAAACAGCCAAAATCTGAATATCTTTATGAAAATTGTTGAAATAATGATTAATTATTGTATATTTGCAAAGTATCGTAGAAAAGATTGATTGGGAATACATTCTTTCTTGATTCCCTAAACTAATTGATCATATACCTTGAAAAATGACCATGATCTTGATTTGTTTATGAAAATTGTTTAAATAATTAATAATTATTGAAAATTTGCAAATCATCATACAAAAATGTCATTGGAAAGATATTCTTACCTAATTCTGTAAGAAAATTTAGCAAATCTGTTAAAAAATAGCCAAACTCTACCTGTTCGTTAAAAAATAGGCAAACTTTAAATTTCTGTATGAAAATTATTCAAATTATTATTAATTCTTGTAAATTTACAGAACGACATAGAAAAGAGACTCCGTAAACAAATTCTGCCTATTCCTTGACAAATAGACAAACTCTGAATATGTTCAGGAAAATTATTAAAACAATGATTAATTATTGTATATTTGCAAAGTATTGTAGAAAAGATTTATTGGGAATACATTCTTTCTTGATTCCCTAAACTAATTGATCCTATTCGTTGAAAAATGATCGGGTTCTTGATTTGTTTATGAAAATTGTTTAAATAATTGATAATTATTGAAAATTTGCAAATTATCATACAAAAAAGCCATTGGAAAGATATTCTTAGCTAATTCTGTAAGAAAATTTAGCATATTTGTTAAAAAATAGGCAAACTTTAAATTTCTGTATGAAAATTATTCAAATTATTATTATTTCTTGTAAATTTACAGAACAACATAGAAAAGAGACTCCGTAAACAAATTCTGCCTATTCGTTCAAAAATAGACAAACTGTGAATATGTTCAGGAAAATTATTAAAATAATGATTAATTATTGTATATTTACAAAGTATCGTAGAAAAGATTTATTGGGAATACATTCTTTCTTGATTCCCTAAACTAATTGATCCTATTCGTTGAAAAATGACCTGGTTCTTAATTTGTTGATGAATATTGTTTAAATAATTAATAATTCTTTAAAATTTGCAAATCATCCTACAAAAAAGTAATTGGAAAGATATTCTTAGCTAATTCTGTAAAAAATTTAGCATATTTGTTAATAAATAGCCAAACTCTACCTATTTGTTAAAAAATAGGCAAACATTTAATTTCTGTATGAAAATTGTTTGAATTATCATTAATTCTTGTAAATTTACAAAGCAACATAGAAAAGAGTCATCGGAAAGACATTCTTAGTTGATTCCGTAAACAAATTGAGCTTATTCGTTTATGGAAACTGTTTAAATGATTAATCGTTCTTGTGAATTTACATAAGCAACATAGAAAATAGTCATCAGAAAGACTTTTCTTAGCATCATAGAAAAAAGTAATCTGAAAGATATCGCCTTTCGAATCTACGAGTCCAAGCCTAAAACTGGATAGAACTGGATTGAAATGAAAACTAAGTATTCAAATGAATGAAATCATATTTTCAATTGCGTAATATTTAAAAATTGTTTTTTAAATAAAAAATTAACTAAGTTTATTATAAAAAATCCAAACACAAATTTTCCGAAATATCAAAAGCTTCAATTAAAAAATATAAACGGTACTCAAAATTCGGAAATTTTGAAACATTTCGAAACATTTTGAAATGTAAATGAACTATGACTAATCGAAAATGAATTTTTCAACATACGAATAAAATATTAAAAAATGAGTCCAAGGAATCGTATATATACCGAAGTGTACATGCATAGACTTCCCCTAAGCTTCTTATGAAAACAAACATCTCGAGTTCAAATAAACACAGCTCGCCCAACGTCGATGAGATCGCTTTATGCGTATCATCGACTCACCACTGGTAGCTATTTGGGCTGTTGCCACAATTTAAGTTTTGAAAAAGTTCTCGCAGATGACGTCTTAAACTACCTGGAGCGTGACCCGGTGCACCCGGATCGTCTGCTCACCACTGTTAGTTATTTTGGCTGTTGGAACAATTTAAATATTAAAAAAGTTCTCGTAGAATACGCGCTAAACTACCTGGTGCGCGACCCGGTGCACCTGGATCGTCGACTGACCATTGGTAGTTATTTTGGCTGTTGGAACAATTTAAATTTTAAAAAAGTTCTCCTAGAATACGCGCTAAAATACCTGGTGCGTGACCCGATGCGCCCGCATCGTCGACTCACCACTGTTAGTTATTTTGGCTGTTGGAACAACTTGAATTTTGAAAAAGTTCTCGTAGAATACGTGCTAAACTACCTGGTGCGTGACCCGGTGCACCCTGGTCGTCGAGTCACCACTATTAGTTATTTTGGATGTTGGCACAACTTGAATTTTAAAAAAGTTCTTGTAGAATACGTGCTAAACTACCTGGTGCACGACCCGGTGCACCCGGGTCGTCGAATTACCACTATCAGTTATTTTGGATGTTGGCACAACTTGAATTTTGAAAACGTTCGCGTAGAATACGTGCTAAACTACCTGGTGCGCGACCCGGTGCACCCGGATCCTCGGGTCACCACTTTTAGTTCTTTTGGATGTTGGCACAATTTAAATTCCTAAAAAGTTCTCGTAGAATACGCGTTAAACTACCTGGTGCATGACCTGGTGCACCCGGATCCTCGGCTCACCACTTTTAGTTATTTTGGATGTTGGAACAATTTAAATTTTTAAAAAGTTCTCGTAGAATACGCGCTCAACTACCTGGTGCGCGAACCGGTACACCCGGATCCTCGGCTCACCACTTTTAGTTATTTTGGTTAGTTATTTTGGATGTTGACACAATTTAAATTGTTAAAAATTTATCGTAGATGACGTCTTCAACGGCCTGGTGCACAAAACTAAATCATTGTAACGGTAACGGAAATAGTAACGCACCAAGATGGGTTTTCAAAGATAGGAAAGATAATTTTTCCACCAAAAATTGAATAATTAAATTTTTAGTCAGAAATGAATGTTCAACCAAAGACATGAATTTGAACAAAAATTATGAAATATTCGACTGGAATAATAGTTACATTTTCAGTTTAAAAAAAAAATAATTTTCAACCAAAAAACATCCGAAGAAAAAACAAATTTTCAATCAAACAGCTCAGTTTTCAACCAAAGAAATGAATTTTTAATTAAAACGATGGATCTTCAACTAAAAAAAAAATGTTTAGCAAAAGAGTTTAACTTTCAACCAAATAATTTTGTTTCCAACCTAAAAGATTAATTTTCAACTAAAATGATAAATATTTGACTGGAATACTTGCATTTTTAACTGAAAAGAAGAATTTTTAAACAAGAAGATTATCTTTAAAAGAAAAATAAGATAATTTTCTACCAAAAAATTTTCAATTAAAAAAGACCAATTTTTATCCAAATTGTGGAATTCCGAACTGGAAAATATTAATTTTCAACTCACAATGGAACAGTTAAATTTTCATTTTAAGAAATTAATTTTCAACCAAACTGATGAATTTTCAACTAAAATGATGAATCTTCAACTAAAATGATGAATCTTCAACTGGAAGAGTTGAATTTTATGCCAAAAAGATGAATTGTCAACCAAAAAGATTAATTGTCTACAAAAAAAGATGAATTTTCCACAAAGAACATACATTTTCAAACAAATAGTTTAATTTTTAAATGCAAAATATCAATTTTCAACCAAATAGTTGAATTTTCATTTTAAAAAAATTGATTTTCAAGAAAGTAAGTTACATTTTCAACCAGAGATGAATTTTAAATTAAAATGATGAATCTTCAACCAAACAAATTAATTTTTAACAAAAGTTTAACTTTCAACCCAGTATTTCAATTTTCAACTAAAAAGCGATGAATTCGCAACGAAAAATGTAAAAAAAAAATTCTATTATAATTCAGAAATATTTCTTCTTTGAAATACTACTTCTACTCTGAAAACTGCTTGAAGTACTTTTATTACCTAAAATTTAGAAGAGGGAACTTTCAAATTGTGACGAATTCTGACTTGAAAGAGGGATTCTTAAAAATTCCTTTCTTCTAAATCCGAATTATAATTCCTTTAAAAAATTCCCATTCCATGAAAAAAATTCCCTGTTCCAATTGAAATTATATTTCTTGAATTTTGCTATGATCAGAAGTAAATTCCCGGTTTTTAAATTAAATTCCCGGTCATTTCCCGGTTTTTTCCCGGTCAATAATATTCCAGGTCATTTCCCGGTCTTTCCCGGTTTCCCGGTCAAGTCGCCACCCTGAAAAGTTAAAAATTGAAATTTTGCAGTTTAACGGCTTTTAATTAAAAAATTGTCAATTGAAAAGGTTTTAAAGCTTTCATTTTATACACGAAAATTACTGAGCGTTTGAATTACCATTTTTTTAAGCTTTAATTTAGAAAGTTTAAAATTCAAAAGCAGTCAAAAAGTGGTTCTTTTTCGACCTAGGATAAGAAATATTGAAAATATTGCAATGACATAATTTTAAATGACATATATGATGTCCAATCGATTGATATACAAATTTGAAAAAAACTTGAAACATAAGGTTTTTTTTAATAACAATTATTCATTCTTGTCTTTAAATAATCTACCATTCCTTTAAAATTTAAACATAGAAGCAATATTCTAAATATTTGTCATCCTAGGTCGAAAAAGAACAACTTTTTGGCTGCAAAAGCTGTAGATTCTTGTAGAAAATTCAAACTACAATAAAATACAACAATGTACAAAAAAAATACAAAAAAGTACAAAATTCGTCTCAATAATAGAAAAAAGTTGTACTTTCCTGTAATTTTTGGTTGTAATTTATTGTATTTATTTGTAGATTCCTGTAAAAATAGTTTTAGTTTTCTGTACTTTTTGGTAAAAATTTTTCCATCAGGGTAGTTCCTTTCTTAATCAGAAAATCAGTGTTTTTTTTTATGGCTATATCTCGACACGCGTGGTGTTAGCGCAGCGGTTATTCTGGGTAATGTTTGCTCAGCAATATGTCAACCAGAACAATACCTTTACGTTACTGTTTGTACAACATGTTAGTAGATTCTACCAGCTTCTATTGAACGAAAGTATACAAAAAGGGAAGCTACTGTATTTGCATAGTTCGTAAAAGCATCACCTATACTCATATTTTTCGCACTATTTCTTTCCAAAAAGTGTGATATTTACTCATCAAAATGAAAAAGATAACTTTTCACAGTTATCCAATTGTTGTCATACTTCTTTCACAGATTTACTTCTATTTTTAAGTTGGCAAATAACTCATACCTAATTGCAAACTTGCATAAAGAATCATTTTTTATAAACATTCTCGATGGAAATGAATATTAAAAAAAAACTGAGTGTCCTAATACTCTAAAAATATTGCCACACTTTGCTTCAGAAAATATTTTGAGAAATTTGTTCCTCATTTCTCAGCTGAGCTCCCGCTTCTATTTTAAGTCAGGTCTTACAGTGTAGCCTTTAGGTAATATGCCCAAGATAAACATTGAACATTCACTATTTTATCAAAACAATTTTTTCTTCTTGTTTGATCTCTTAAAATTATTTCGCTTTTGTGTTGAAAATGCATTTGTGGCATAAATATAATTTCAGAATTTGTTTAATATCAAAACTATAACGTGAGGCATCCGTTAAAATGGCATCCGTTTCTTTGTAGGATTTCCTATTTGAACATGATAACTCGATAAAAAATCAAAGTGCTAAACAACTTCTTTCTGCAAACGAGAACTTTTCATTTACTGCTTACAAAAGATGTATTATTATTTTTAATAATAGCTCTAATTGAAAAAACCTTCATGAAAACAGTGTCCGTCTCTTACAGACGCCTTGAAAAATAATTATACATGTTCATAGAATGAATCTATGCAAAGTTATTTTAAGATCTTTCATTTTAATGATAAAAATATATATGTCCGAAATTATTAGTATACTTGTTATCGTATGACTATTTTCCTTTCAATGATATTCTATGATAACAACTATCTAAGGATTCCGAAAATTTGTATCTATCATACTGCAGCGATAAAGAACGGGAACCCTTTGACAAAAAGGATTAACTGTTTCCGGATCCCGGAAGATGATAAATTTTTTTTTTATCAGTTCCAGAACAATTTTACCGTGAAGAAACGAAAGCTTCCCGTTTTCAAAAATAGCTAAATCTCTATGAGAATCTATAGATTTCATAGCCTAGAATGCTCTCAAAAGTGAAATTCTCAAAAAGTGAATTTTCTACCAAAAGAGATACATTTTCAATCCGAAAAGGAAATTTTCAACAAAATAGTGGAATTTTCTACCCAAATAGATAAAGTTTAAACCCAAAAAGACTAATTTTTAACAAAATAGTTGAGTTTTTGAGCTAACAATTCGACTGTTTTAAAAATATTTTAACCCAAAAAAATGTTTTTTCAACAAAAAAGTTAATTTTCAACCAAATAGTGGAATTTTTAACCTAAAAAGGTAAATGTTCAAACCAAAACGACGAAATTTCAAAAAAAGTTGAATGTTTCAGCCAGAACCAAGTTTTGGAATTTTTACGTCAAAAAGATGCATTTCCTAAAAAAAAAAAACAATTGAATTTTCAACCCGAAAATGGGAATTCACATCAAAAAAGTTCATTTTCAACCAAGTAGGTGAAGTTTCTACCAAGAGAGTTGAATTTTTAACCCAAAAAGACGAATTTTCTATAAAACAGTTCAATTCTCAACCCGAAAAGGAAATTTTCAACAAAATAGTTGAATTTTCTAGCAAAATAGATAAACTTGAACCCAAAAAGACGAATTTTGAATAAAAGAGTTGAGTTTTTAAGTTAAGCTAACAAGTTTTTAAAAATATTTTACTTTTAAACCCAAGAAGATGAATTTTCAACAAAAATGTTAATTTTCAACCAAATAGTTGAATTTTCAACCCAAAAAAATAAATGTTCAAACCAAAATGACGAAATTTCACCAAAAGAGTTAAATTTGTAACCAAGAAAGATTTTTCAGTCGAGTAAGAAAAAAATTTAACCAAATTTTTCAATTTTGACTTCAAAAAGATGAATTTTTAATCCAAAAAAGACGAATTTTCAACAAATTCGATAAAAATCAAATTAGATAAAAAATTAATTTTCCGCCGATAAAAAGGTTGAGTTCAACCAAAAAAGACGAATTTTTAAGCAAAAGAGATTAATTTTCATACGAAAAAACACAAATTTGCCACTGAGATTTTCCAGTCAATCAATAAAAAAAATGTCAAGCAAATTGTGGAATTTTCAAGCAAAAATATGACTTTTAATAAATTAGTTGAATTTTCTACAAAATCATTAAATTTGTAACCAACATAGATGAATTTAGAACCAAAAATATAATAATAGACTTTTCAATTAAAAAAAAATAACTTTCAACAAACAAAAATAAATTCTCAACAAAAAATGCAATAGTTGATATTTCAAACAAAAAATATTTTAATTTAAAACCAAGAATAGGTAAATTGAACCAAAAAAGACGAAGTTTCAAGAAAATTGTTGCATCTTCAACCAAAACAGATAAATTCACAAACCAAAAAAATGAATATTTAACTAAAATGATGAATCTTCAATTAAACAAATTATTTTTTAACCAAGTAGTTCAATGTTCAAACAAGCAGTTGAATTTTCAACCAAAACAATAAAAATAGACTTTACAAATTAGAAGAGTTAACTTTCAACCAAAAAATATTACGAAAACACACACGAAAAAATGAATTTTCAATCTCACGGTTCGACATATTCAACTTTTTTTTAAATGTGTGCATATGACTCAATCAAAAAAAAACATGTTGCTGCACATTTTCAAAAAAATTATAACTGAGCAAAGAATTTATTTTTAAATTTCGCAATTTTAAATTTTCAACAAATAACATCATTTTTGGACAAAATAGTTGAATTGTTAAATTAAGAACATCAGTTTTTAACCAAAAATCTAATAGTTACATTTTCGTTTCAAAAAATTAATTTTCAATCGAAAAAACTGAATTTTCTCCCAAATTGTTGAATTTTTAAGCCTGAAAGAAGAATTTTCTACAATGCAGTTGATTTTTCAACACGAAAATATGAATTTTCAATTAAAAGGTTAATTTTCAACCAAAAACTGAAATGTTTAGTTAAAAAACCTAATTTTTAACAAAAAAAAAACCTTGAACTAAAATTATGCATTTTTAACAAAGTAGTTCAAAATTCGACCAATTAGTTGAAGTCTCTACCAAACTGTTGAATTTTCGAGAGAAAATTCAAATTTTCTACAAAACAGTTGAATCTTTAATCCGAAACACACGAATTTTCAGCAAGAGTTGAGTTTTCAACCAAAAAAGATTTTTTAGTCAATAAAGAAAATAAATTGCATTCAAAATTTCGAATTTTAAAGCAAGAAGATTAATTTTTTCCAAAAAGGACGAATTTTTAACAAATGACATCAATTTTTAACCAAATAGTTGAATTTTGAAAATAAAAAAGATCAACTTTGAACCAAAAATGGAATTTCTACATTTTTATTTCAAGAAACTAATTTTCAAATTTTCTACCAAATTTTTGATTTTTTCAGCAAAAAAAAAAAAACTTTCTACAACGCAGTTGAATTTTGAACTCAAAAATATAAACTTTCAATACAAAAAATAATTTTCAATCAAAAATTGCAATTTTCAGTTTAAAAAAATGAATTTTTAACAAAGTAGTTTGATTTTCAACCAAAAAAACAGCTTTTCAACAAAATAAATATATTTTCAACCAAATATTTAAATTTTTAACCATTTTTCTACCAAAAAATATAACTTTTGAACGAAATTCATGAACTTGCAACCAAATAGTTGAATTTCCGACTAAAAAAGATCAATTTTCAAACACAAATGGAATAGTTCAATTGTGAGTTGAAAAAATTAATTATCAACGAAAAAAGAAGTTTCAACAATAGTTAAATTTTCAAGCAAAGATTTAAAAAAATTTTTAATTGCTCAAGTGTGAATTAAAAAATTTTAATCTTCTAATACTTATTTAAAAAACACTATATATTTTATAATTGTTCCAATTTTATATTGGATAATAACTTCTGCCTCCAGTTTTGACATTTTCAACTTGCTTTAGAATGTTTCATCTTCAAATTTTGTTTAAGAGTATTTATTTTTAATGGTTAGCACTTGAAAAGTGTACCTTATTTATTCATAAATAATTTATTTAAGTCCTATACTTGCTTTAATTATTATTCAATTATTATTATTATTATTATACCATTAAGCCATTTCCCTTTCGGGGTAGGCGTGACTTGCTCGGTTGGAGAATAGTAGTGTGCATATGGGTATATAGGTATAAGGTAGGTAGGAATATAGGTATGAGGTAATGGGTATAATTTCAAATATCGTATATTTGAAGAGAAAAGGGGAAGTTTTGTGAGAATAGGGGAAAAAAGGGGAAACTGAGAAAAAAGGGGAAGACTGTGCACCCTGCTATTTAGTTTTTTTTAATGAAGAAACTGAACCATTAAAAATATAAAAATGTAACAATTTAAAAATCTGATAAAACTATAACATCTTCGCAACAATTGCGATGACAATTTTACGAAACCTGATCGTTGATTATAAATATCCCTTAGTTGAGAATCTATTTTAGGAATTAAGACCGGTAGTAGAGCCTGCGAGACGCACACGTGAAATTAATGGGGACGAAGCTCGTAAAGCTCCTACAAGGTAGCCTAAATATACGCCTACGAGGATCCTCATAATGCAAGTAATTTCGACTTCCGGTACAATCTACAATTCTACAATTTCGCCCCGAGAGTTATGAACATTAACAATGAAATGCGAAATTTCCCGGGCGAGAAAATGTAATTTTCACGTGTCAGTGTGACTTATGAAGAAGCAGATCTTGAAAACAATTTTGGCAGATACAAGCATATTGTACAATGTGCAAGATCCATTCAAATGAATAATTGCATATATGTATCAATTTTCGTGGAAAAGTAGATAATATTAAATTTTCCATAATTAATTTTATTTTATATTTTATTTCGTCTAAAAAAGGGAAATTGTTTTGATAAAAAAATAAAATTTAACTCTGTTTCGATACATTAAACACCATTATTATCGAGAAAAAAATTTAGTAGTTGCATTTTCAACCAACTCTTGTAGAAATGTTGTACTTTCATGTAAAATTGTTTTCCATAAAAATAAACAACTTCTTAAAGCAATTTTTAAGAAGTGACATCTTTCTTCGATAGAACTTACGTTCCTATTAAGGCTTAATAGGAACGTAAGTTCTATTATTTCGGTCTTACGATCAATTTGAATAAAAAAGACTAGGAGTATTCCGAGTCAATACTTTAATTATAAAAAATTACATTCTCGCAACGTTTCGACCTCAATCTGTTGGTCATCCTCAGGCAAATTATACCTCAAAAAACAATTTTGGAAATTCGAAATTGTGGTCCGATGAAAAAAATTGAAACGGTTACCGAAATTTGTTTAAATTGGGAAAATCTCAAAAAAATAAAAGAGGCTCCCAATATTTGAAGAGTTACATTTTTAAAAAAATGTTGAAGAGCGAAACCGAAATAGTCAAACGACGGACGAAGTAATAGTGACAGGTAAGAAGAACGT